>JANAVB010041820.1:21600896-21723396 GCA_029216955.1 Iris pallida
AGGTTACCGTTGTTAAAGTTTTACGAAAAAATTGTAAATCTGTTTTCAAAAGTAGAAAAAACACTCGATACGGCAGTGCGTGCCGACAAACCGGGCGACGTGGTCGTGCACTATATGCATCGAAAGGTGCGTATAGATGTTGTCGACGTGTGGGAACTGACGGAACCCGATTTCGTTGCATATGCGCGACGAAATCAGTGCGTATCCATCGAGATACCCCCGTATCGACCCTTTGCAAATTAAGTCACAACTTTTTGTACACTCATCAAATTGACGAAACTTGCACCATTGGACTTAAAATATTTTTCGGTCCTGTGAGCCAAGTTTGGTTCAATTCTGAGAAGGTTGATCGGGACGCCATTTTAGCGGGCCCACAATCCCACTCAACGGGCGATTTTGTGCACAGTCTACCGGAATCCAAAATTTGATATACCGTTGGGTTCATCACATCAAAACAAATCCGTAGACATGTAGTTTGATGACTTTAGAGACCATAGGTTCTGGCGCACATTTCGGTGCAAAGCGGCTCTAATGGCGGACATCGTTTTGACCCGAAATTACGATTTGTCCCTGTTCCAGAATTTAACTTTTGGACAGGTATTTTCTAGACATATTTTATATTCTAAACTCGTTCCTGATGTTTGTTGCAGCATCCGGAGTCATCTGCGGGATTTGGCTTTTCTTGTTTCATTTATTTGTCTGTTCGAGCTACTGGATTATTCTCTTTTGCACATAACCTCAGACAAGATACCTTGCCATTATACTGTTTATATTCAGTTTGCATTTTATTACATATCACTGTTCATTTATTTTTAGTTCTTACTGCTCTTGATTTACTGTCTGCTCAGTGATATTAGATATACTTTGTTATTATCCTTTGATTGCATATGGACTTAGAGTTAAGAGATTACCGTTTGTAGTGTATTACTTATACCTTGACACAGTTACCACGAGGATGTGTGAGATGAGCAGCTTGTAGAGGTTCTTACGTGTGGGCTGATCTCCATGCGCATGCGTTAGGGCTAACTGCTAATAGAGACATGTTAGGAGACTTAGCAGTTAGTAGAGGTATATGAGTCATGGATGTGACTCTGTTAGGCATTGGGTGGGAAGAACAGTTCCTTAACGTATGGGCCAAGTATGCACTTCCCTATTGCCGATTATCTCCGCGGAAGATACGGTCCTGGATCTGATACCTGATTTACTGGCCTCTGACATTCGATGAATGTTATGCTTTGAGGTCCCTGGTATCCTGATGGGACCATACCTGAGATCACTGCCACTGAGCCAGAGTGCCCATGCGTTGAAGGTTTGTCTTATTGCATAAACACATTAGAATGGTCAGGTAACCCTCGTCAATGTCATATCACCTCGTTCCATTTGTAGCTTGGGACAATATCGCATCGCGGTATAGTGTATACCCCTTGTCCTTGTTTGGTTGTATGAGTAGTCACTGTATCGATGAGGTATTGGATCTTGTTACGAGTGGGACTATTACTTTACTTACGATTTATGACATGGTATATATATTCAGTTATGTGACATGTTCTTTATGTATCTTGTTACGTCCCTCTGAGGACCTAGTTATCTCTCCAGGTGTGTGTGCTTCTGTGATTGCAGGTGTTCTAGCCGAGGTCGCGATCTTCTCTATTCATTCGGAGATGACGTGTCTTGGGTCTTCCTTTGCTACTCCTGCCAAATCATTCCAATTTTATGTATATTTTCCTTACTGTTGGTAGTGGATTTGTCTCCGTCCAACGTATTGTACGAAGACTTATTACAGTTGATTATATGATATCTTTTATTCTTTTTTTTGGATGAGATTAGATTACTCTTGGTTTACTGTTTTACAGCTTTGTATTCATGCGAGGTTTCCATATATTGGAGTATCATTCGTATGTATACTGCTGGCATGTCAATGTACCTAGTCCTACGTATTTTGGGACTGGGGCATTATATGTTTTTGTGGTGGCCCATGCAGGTCGAGTTTGTCAATTCGGTTACGTAATGGTATCGATGTGAGCCTGCAACATAGGATTAGAATCTAGGAATCTCATCCATACAGTTTGACCTCTTCCCTTGGCTTCAAATTCCGAACTCTCGTTCGACTTCCTTGAATTGTACCTTGCTTGATTCCTTTCTACCGTCGATTCTTATTTTCGTGCTTAGTATCAACTAGGAAGATGACTACAGTAGTATATGCTCATAGGTCACACATATGGATAGAATGGTTATATTGGCAATTGGAATACATTCAAGACTCTAATTGAGTTAAAAAGGCTTTTTTGTGTGAATTAATGATTAATAATTTGTATAGTAGGATACTACCAAGGAAGGTTTTAATCTTGAGATTTCTAAATAGTAAACACCATAGGATTGATACTGCAGGAAGGAGAAAAAAAAAGCTAGAATCTTTATACCTTGATTTAAGAAATTGATTGGCTTTTTGAGATTTAATATTTATGATTTATTGGGTTATAGTTATACATCTTGTACAAGTATAAAATTGATTTGCTTTTCGAGTTGTTATTTATGAGTTTTGGGTGATAGATATACATCTTTGAACAAATATAAAATTTATTTGATTTTCGAGTTTTGATGTTTATGATTTATTGTATTATAGTTATACACCTTTGAACAGTTATAAATTTGGTTTGAAAATGATCTTAGCTTTTAAAAATGGCCATAGGAATTATTTAAATTTGAGTTGTACAACTTACAATTTTCGTGATTAGTAAATTTTCAATTTTAAGTGGAAGTAATGACGGTGAATTTTGGTTTAAAATATTTGAAAGTTATGAAAACAATTTTTGAGAAATTTTTATTTTAAAATGGTGTCCTATGATTGAGGATTTACAAATCTATTTAGATTTTTGGTAAAAAAAGATTTGACTGATAAGATTATTTGAAAATTTAGTTTAATGAGGGATTGCTAATATTAAATTTTGGGAGAATTTCGAAGGATGTGAATGATTGATTAAAGGAAGTTACCATTAAAAAAGTGATTTAATTTTGGTCATGATTAAATTGAACGATTTGCAGTGAATACAAATTTCGGGTGGTTATTTTTGAAAATTTTAAAATTTGAGGAAAATTTTAATGGTGGACAACCAAGAGAGTCCAAATAAGATGGATGAATTCCACACTAAACTGCCATATCACTCATGACCATGATAGTAGTATGTACACAAGTATTGTTAGTCATCTACCAAGCTGTGACTGTATTTTCACCTTGACTTACTCGACCTTCCTTCAATTATAGATCTTTTAATTGCGACCTTCTAACCCATTTGCAATTTGAATAATGATCTAATGGTTCCTTAACTGTATTCATCTAGAAGACTATCTTCTCTCCGGAATTGTGTTCCTAAATTATTTTACTGGATTTCTTAAATTATTTTATCTCATGCATGCTTTAACTTGATCTCCTTTATTATTGTGCATTAATTACCACATCGTGAACTCCCACTTTCTATTTTTAATTTTGGCGTCCCTTACCGTGACTTGGATATTTGGAGCACAACACTAGACGTTTCCTTCCAACAAATTTCATATGTAAGACCTAGACAAGTCCACCTTCATGTAGATATATCACGTCCCACTAAAACACGTCTCCTTGTACACTATTTTCATGATATGACTTCTGGTCAAAATGGCCAAACTATAACCTCTATCATGACACCAAAATACTTTCGACTTCAATTAAGAGATCCAACCTTGACTCAATCCCTTAACCCGATAGGTGAATTTTGTTCTACTTAGTTCCTTAAATGCTTAAATTTGTGCTTTATCTTGATTGCTTAACCCATTGTCCCATCCCATTACTAGTTTAACCCTTGTAAGTTGGGTAGAGTACCTCACGGCCCAACAAAGCCTTTGTCCTTGTGACACATGTTAATAAGTTTGCTTAGACTAAGTGCAGAGGACCCTAACTTAGCTAGTCAACCAAGACAACTGTATAGGCCCAAACTTCGGGCGAGCCTAGATTTTAAAAGATCTTGGACTATTTAAAATTCCTTCATCAGTACCTCCATTGCTCATATTTTGACTATCTCATGCTGCTAATGTAGCTTCAGTTTTGCAAGCTTATTTCGCTATCAAGCTTGATCATGACATATTTATTGGGTGCATCCACTAACATATTGTCTAATCAGAACCGATGCATGATGGTCTGATCAACCTATTGCACTTTGTTTTCTTTTCATGAATTATTCTACGTGGATGGAGACATAGTTAAACTTGCCTTAGAGTCATCCGACAGCATTGACAACTCTCATTTGAATTATTTTTGTCGCCTATGAACCTCGTATTTCGTACTAATAGCATCGTCTTTGAACTCTTTTTGTTGTGGGCTTTACTTACCTTAGAAAGACCAGACACTGTACTTGATAGATAGACTCAAAGTATCACCTTTAGTTTTCCAATCAGAGTTGTTTCAACACGAATTTAGATAGCCACCGACCAACTCATGTGGTTATATCCTCACCTTAAACTCTTCTTCCCCAGTCCTAGAATTTCCATTGTACCCTTCCAATCCCTCTTGAACGCACGAGAGTGATTCTAATCATCACTTAATCAAACCCTCAACCAAGACGATTAGTATCCAGTTCTCCCTTAAGGAATCACATCTCCTAAATGTCTAATTCATTCTCTTTGGCCTACTCGATTCCTTACTATTCTGGATATTCAAATTTTGTTACCTTCACTAGCAATCCTTATTCAATTCCATAACCATGATATATTTTGTATATATCGACTCCACAATTTCTATTGCATGGTGGTGTTGAACGCCGTTTTATCGCCTCCTCCAAATTTAATTATATTTTGGTATTGACGAACTCTTCCTATCCCTCAACCCTATCTACCTTATTAATCCTAAATTTTGAGGACAAAATTCTTGTAAGTTGGGTAGGATGTAAAATCCTAATTTTTTAATATTATTTTTATTATTTTATTAGACTTAAAAATGAATTTATATAATTTATGGTTTTATTAAAAACGACATTAGCCATTGTTGAGTTTTGGAGCACTAGACGACCATGACTTTTAGCACGGAAGTTGTAGCTGTGTGCCTTGACTGGTATATTAACCATGCCAGGGGAAGCCTACCTATGGTGATGTCCAAACTAGGAAAACCAGGCCAAGTTGCGATTTAACCTCTATCGATAAATTAATTATTTATCAATTTAAATTTTCTGACTTTTAAGAGACTCGGTTGGACCAAACCAGCCCGAATTAGGGCCCGGACCGAACCCAATCCCATGTAAGCATGTAGTGTGACCAACTGTGGCCTTGTAGGCATATTTATATATGTACAAATATTTTCTAAATTATTTTAAAACTTTATGTACAATTCCTAATTATTTAATTATTTGTACAATTATTGGTATTTTATTATTAAAAATATTTTTCAACACGTTGTACAATTTTCTGGACTCAAAGGAGGGTGTGTGGTAAGTTCACCCATTGGGACAATTTTATTAATTTATATTATTAAAGTTATTTTGTGGAGATTTATTAAACATGTTTATTCTATTAAGATATTATTATTATTTTGAGTTGATTTATTGTGAGTTGAATTTATATATATGTAGATATGTTTAAATATATTAAGATTTCGATAGATAATTTTTAATTTGTTAATTGGTTTTTAATAGATTATGGTGTGTGTGTGTATATATATATATATAATATATATATATATTATAATATATATATATATATATATATATATTATATATTATATATATATAACTAAGGATGGTGGTCGACCCCACCACCTATCAACCCACGAATAGGGCAGCAGCTTAGCTGCTCAAAGAAAAGGGGGGCGGGAACCCAACCCACTGAAGCCACACAACAACTTGTGGCTGAACTCTTTTTCCTTTACATATATATACATGTATATATATGTTTTAAAGGAAAATCCAAACCCTAATTTCTTCTCCATCTTATTCCTCCTCTCTCCTCCATCCACCTTCCTCTCCTCGGCGTGCGTGCCCAACCTCGCCAGAGCGACAGCAGTCCGTCTCCCGGTCGTCATGACGACAACAACAACAACAGTTTTCCACTTTAAGGTATCCCACTTCCCCGATCGATATCTCCCTCATTTTAACTTTGTTTTTAGATCCGTAAATTCGTGTAGAAAGCCCATATGACCCTCTTCGAGATCCCCAGGTGGATTTCGACATGGCCATCCCACTTGCTTGAAAAATCTAGCTGAAGTTGGAGAAAAAACCACTTTTCTGGAATATTAAAAACTGTTTTTAAAACACCAACTTGTCGGCCACTTTTCTTTCTGTACAATAGGATTTTGTAGAAAATAATTAAAGACAGTCAAAGACAACATAACCGAGATTGTAACGTACCTTCTGGATTCACTTTTCATCTAGTATGTAGAAGGTTACACGTTGTTAAAGTTTCACAAAAAATTGTAAATTCTGTTTTCAAAAAGTAGAAAAAATACTCGATATGGCGTGCGCCCCGACAAACCGTGCGACGTGGTCGCTCACTATACCTATCGAAAGGTGCGTATGGATGTTGTCGACGTGTGGAAACTGACGGAACCCGATTTCGTTGCATGTGCACGACGAAATCAGTGCGTATCCGTCGAGATACCCCCGTATCAACCCTTTGCAAATTAGGTCACAACTTTTTGTACACTCAGCAAATCGCGACGAAACTTGCGCCATTGGACTCAAAATATTTTTCTGGTCCGGTGAGCCAAGTTTGGTTCAATTCTGAGAAGGTTGATCGGGACGCCATTTTAGCGGGCCCACAATCTCACTCAACGGACGATTTTGTGCGCAGCCCACCGGAATCCAAAATTTGACATACCCTTGGGTTCGTCTCATCAAAACAAATCCGTAGACATATAGTTTGATGACTTTAGAGACCGTAGGTTCTGGCGCGCATTTCGGTGCAAAGCGGGTCCAACGGCGGACATCGTTTTGACCCAAAATTATAATTTTGCCCCTGTTCCAGAATTTAACTTTTGGATAGGTGTTTCCTAGGCATATCTTATATTCCAAACTCGTTCGTGATGTTTGTTGCAGCATCCGGGGTCATCTGCGTGATTTGGCTTTTCTTGCTTCATTTATTTGTCTGTTCGAGCTACTGAATTATTCTCTTTTGCACATAACCTCATGCAAGATACCCTGCCATTATACTGTTTATATTCAGTTTGTATTTTATTACATATCAATGTTCATTTATTTTTAGTTCTTACCGCTCTTGATTTACTGTCTGCTCAGTGATATTAGATATACTTTGTTATTATCCTTTGATTGCATGTGGACTTAGAGTTAAGAGACTACCGTTTGTAGTGTATTACATATACCTTAACACAGTTGTACCACAAGGATGTGTGAGATGAGTAGCTTGTAGAGGTTCTTGCGTGTGGGCTGATCTCCCATGCGCATGTGTTAGGGCTAACTGCTAATAAAGACATGTTAGGAGGCTTAGCAGTTAGTAGAGGTATATGAGTCATGGATGTGACTCTGTTAGGCATTGGGTGGAAAGAACAGTTTCTTAACGTATGGGCCAAGTATGCACTTCCCTATTGCCGGTTATCTCCGCGGGAGATACGGTCCTAGATCCTGATACTTGATTTACTGCTGGCCTCTGACATTCGATGAATGTTATGCTTTGAGGTCCCTGATATCCTGATGGGACCATACCTGAGATTACTGTCATTGAGCCAGAGTGCCCATGCGTTGAAGGTTTGTTCTTATTGCATAAAAATATTAGAATGGTCAAGTAACCCTCGTCAATGTTATATCACCCCGTTCTATTTGTAGCTTGGGACAATATCGCATCACGGTATAGTGTACTCCCCCTTGTCCTTGTTTGGTTGTATGAGTAGTCCACTGTATCGATGATGAGGTATTGGATCTTGTTACGAGTGGGACTATTACTTTACTTGCAATTTATGACATGGTATATATATTCAGTTATGTGGCATGTTCTTTATGTATCTTGTTACGTCCCTCTAAGGACCTGGTTATCTCTCCAGGTGTGTGTGCTTCTGTGATATTGCAGGTGTTCTAGCCGCGGTCGCGATCTTCTCTATTCATTCGGAGATGACGTGTCATGGGTCTTCCTTTGCTACTCCCGCCAAATCATTCCAGTTTTATGTATATTTTTTCTTACTTGTTGGTAGTGGATTTGTCTCCGCCCAACGTATTGTATAAAGACTGATTACAGTTGATTATATGATATCTTTTATTCTTTATTTGTGGATGAGATTAGATTACTCTTGGTTTACTGTATTTTACAGCTTATCTATTCATACGAGGTTTCCATATATTGGAGTATACTTCGTATGTATACAGCTGGCATGTCAATGTACCTAGTCCTACGTATTTTGGGACTGGGGCATTACAAAAATGGATTAAAACCTTGTAGAAATTCGATGAGAAATCAACCAAAAACTGTTCAAAATAGGACGTAGAACTGCCCCAAAACCCAATGTTTGCGGTCGATTCACGACCAAAATATCGTAAATTTTGGAAAACCATTTGAACAGACTTCTAGACAACCTAACCAGCATTAAAACCCTATTTTTGGATTATTTTTATAATTAGTAGATGCTAAGATAAATCAACTTGAAAATCGAGAAAAATCCGATAAAATAGTTTTCAAAAATCAATGAAATCCTTCGATACGACGTACGTCCCGCCAATCCGGGCGACGTGGTCGTGAACCGAAAGCATTGAAAGGTGCGTAACGGCTTCGTGGTCGTTTAGGCTTTGATGGAATTTAAATTGGTCGCGTGTGCACGACGAATTTGATGCGTATCCGTCAAAATTTACCGTATCGACCTCTGTGCAAACTTCCCAATTACTTGGTGCACGCTCGTCAGATCGAGACGAAACTTGCGCCAACAGGGCCGTATCATTTTTCTGGTCCTGTTTGCCAAGTTTGGTCCAATTCTGAGACAGTTGAATCGGACCACTGTTTTGCGGGCCCTACGGTCCTACTCAACGGACAATTTGGTGTACGGCCCGTCGAAATCCAACTTTGGACATACGGTTGGGTTCGTATCAAAAACTGGACCTGTTGACATATAGTTTGACGACTTTAGAGACCGTTGACTCTGGCTCACTTTTCGGTGAAAAGTGGGTCCAACAGCGGACACTGTTTTGACCCGAAATTACCGTTTTGCTCCTGTATCCAAAATTGGACTTAAGGACAGGCAATCCTAGCTAATTTGACTATTCTGAGAACGTTGGTACTATTTATTTCAGTATTTGGAGACTTTTTGCATATGTTGACTTTAGTGACTCATCTGATGTGGTTGTACTATCGGTTTCTCCAGCTAAGGACCTCAGGCAAGTGCACTTTCTGATTGCTTTCGATTCATAGTAGTCTTTTCATTTCATGTCTATACATATATCTTATTGCTTGTTGACACGCTCGTCACACAGAGTAGTCGGGAGGAGAAATATCTTAGTAGACATGTGGACTACCCAGAAATATCCCCAAAATGTCTATTCTTGCCTGATAGCAGCTGTACACGACACATGCAGTGTGCCGCATTTATTCCATAGCCGTTCACATGCCGAAAAGGATATTTCATATCACATAGGTAGATGTATTTTATTTATTTTTCCTTTTCTTCTCCACCGTGCCATGTCATCAGTACTTTCCAGTTTTCATATCTCATATGTTATTTTCATGTCTTGTTAATTCTATTGTGTTTTCGCATTGTCGTCGGTTTGTGTACTTGTTCAATTCCTGACTGGAAACCAACATTTTTCAGGTTAGCTGTGGCTTCACTTAGCTTGGGAGATACGAGTGTACATGCAGACATAAACCTAGAAATAGATAGCAGTGTATCATTTTCATTAATTGTGAGAACCTTGTATTTTCTTTAAATATAAATGTTGTAAATGTTGTAATAAATTTAGAAATATGAATGAGTAGCAAATGTTATATTTTGAGCATTTATTTCTTGCGGGCTTGACAGCGTTCTACCGCCGACTCTGTGACGTAGGTTGGCTTGGACACGTCTCGTATCCGGAAAAGCGGGTGCGGGTCGTGACAGGCCCGACTCCATATGGCCCATTGAGAATGTGGAATATTCCAATCAGGACTCTTCTTACTATGTGCCTTCAGGCGCTAAGTTGAAGAAGTCCAGGACAGTGCAAGCCCAACAAGCCCAGTCAACTGTACAAGCTACTAACCGTCAGTGGACACCGTTAACTGTTATACGGGCTCCTGATGGAAAGTTGTACAGAACCACCCGCGTCCAGTCCCCCAGGGCTAACGGACAGGGTGGGTCTTTAAAGTCTCCCTCCAAAGATTGAGAGCAAGTACTTTTACTAGTCTCGGATCAGGGAGCAAACATGATACCTACGCACCTGTGTGATCGGGATACCCGAGTCCACAAGTTTGATACAAAGGTATATCAGTCTGCTATCGACTTGTGTGAGGTGATTACTCACAAATGTAAAGAGGCAACCTTGGCATGCGATGAGTCCCTCTCCGGATGTCGTTGCACCCAAGTCATCATTAATTGCTGCTGCGACAAGTCGGCAGCACCTGAAGATCGGCAGTCCATTTTCCAACGACTACAGCAGCCAGCACATGTCTGACAACAACTCGAGAAACATGTACAAATTTCGAGAGAAGAGGAGTTTCCTTTTGTAGGAGCGTAAAAAGTGCTTCAGAGAAAGAGTCAAAGAGATGAATCATTTCATTCATAAGTGATTGGTTTTACGCCAAACAGAGCGATTAATCTCTTTACGCCCAAGACAAGGCTAATCACTTTACGCCTAAAGCAGGCTGATCACTTTACGCTCGGATCTACACCCATGGTTTTACGCCAAGGACGGATCAGCCACTCTTACGCTAGACAAAACTGTCAAATCTTGCATTTAATGCAAACTCTGACATGGAGATCTTAATGATGGCATATATCACAAAGGGATTTGTTTTATACAGAGACCAATATTGTCGTTTAGTATGTGGATTGAGCTACTTTACGCTCACACTACGGCTTCTTTTACGCACGAAGACTATACGAGCTTTTACGCTCAACAGCTGACGTGTGCGTAAAGTCTATTTTAGCTACTTTACGCTCAAGGTTATTTAATAACCACTTTACGCGGAAAGTCTATGTCAAGGCTATTTTATGCCTAATCTACTGCTTTACGCTCAGAGTACGTTGAGGCTATTTTTACGTCCTATTCTCCTCCACCAGCTTGGAACGTGGTCTGCCTACGTGGCTGTCATGCCATTCTTCTCGAAGAACGTGTGTACATGCATCCTATTCTTACTGAAATGATGGGACACATGTCAACATATGCAGAGGTTGGCTTCGATCGTGGATGGCAGTTGTTAGCGTAAAGATGAAACTTTTGCTAAGTTTTTACGCACAAGAGCCCAAGTCTATAAATAGAGTTATTTTTCTCATAACACAGGGACAGAGACAGGAGAGAATACAGATATCAGAACTTAGAGATTTTGATTCTCCAGAGCATTCTTCTTCAACCTTTCCTTCAGAACAGAGTGAAGCAAAGCAGGAAAGCATTCGGTCTCGCCATTAGTGCCTAAGTGCGTCGATACCTTTCTGGTGACTTAGTTCTTCCAGTTGTTCTACTTTAAGCAGTGATCTTCATCATCATCATATGGTCCAAGGAACAAAGTGATCATTTACGAATCAGACTTCTACAGCAATACTTTCCCAGAATCAAATTTGTACTTCTTGTACTTTTTCTTATTTTATTTTCAAAAGCCAATTCCTCAAGGCATTTTGTTAAGTGAAACAAAAATGGCGACTCTGCTGGGGACGACCTTCTCCTCTGACGAGGAGGCAATTGCTCAATATGATGATGTTTCGGTCGGTTCGACCAAGAAGACTCTGGTTGTACACTTCGACCAGACTGCCTACGAAGAAATGCTCCGAACTGGGGGTGGTTCTCGCTGCTCCAATGTTCAAAAATCTCATAAAGCACGAAAAGTTTGGATTCCTAAATCCAAAATAGCTAATGATCTCTTTGTTGCTTTTGATAGCAAGGGAATTCTTTCCACTCCTGTTGTAGGGGCTCCCATTCATAACGAGGCAGTCCTTACTTCGACGTCGCTCTCTAAGTGTGATAATTTGTCTCCCGTCTGTGACGGTGTAGATGATCAGGTTCCACGCCCACTGCGTAAGAACCAGGTTTTACGCTCAGTGGATAAAAACCAAGTTTTACGCTCAAGGCATAAGAATGAGTCTTCCATTTGTAATGTGGCAGATTCTAATGCTTCTGAGTGTAAAAATAAGTCTCCCGTCTGTGACGTGGTAGACACACACAAATTACGCTCTTTGCGTAAAGGAAAATCTCCCGTCCGTGACGTGGTAGATAACCAATTTTTACGCTCTACGCGTAAAGGTATGTCTCCTGTCCATGACAGTGTAGATAAAATTCACAAAGATGTTTACACATCTAATGTGAATATACCTAAACGTATGCAGCATAAAAATCATGTTGGTAAAACTTCAGTTCTACACCAACAGCCTTCTTATACTGCTCTACGCAAAGTACCAAATCTACAAATTACACGCAATGAAATGGAGTCCTTCGTGCTAAAAAATCTCAAGATTTACGCACACAACTCCAAACGCGTAGAAATGTACAATTTGGTTCTGCGAATGCAGCTAGTAATCTTCTTTATACACAGGGTACTAAACGTTTCTCCACCCCTAATGTAATAAAGAAGACTACTCTCTCCACTCCTTCTGACTTACGTGAATTGTTAATGCAAAAGCGTAAGAATAGACAATCTCCGGTGATATTTTCCCAAGAAAAACATTATTGTGATTATCACCAGGTTGTGATCAACTGTTGTTGTTCGGCTTCAAAACGATCAGTTTTTGATCGATTAAGTTTTAATCCGCCTTAACATCAAGCTGAAGACCAAGAACATGAGTTGTCATATGCATCAGTCAACATGGCATCTCATACTAACAGAGGATGACGTCCAAGACAGAATATGTCCCAAACTCCAGGCCAGCAACAGTTCAACAGACCTTGATTCTTTTGAGGGGGTATATCAAAATACTCGATCAAGAAGACAAAGACAAATGCAGACTTCTGATTCAGAAGCTGGGGGTACTTAATCTTTTGAGTCCGAGACTGGCAGTGTGGATTCATACTTCTATACAAATCCTTCTGTATCTTCAAGAGAGGTTGAATCCTACGCTGTTGGAGATGAACCAGAGACTTCATCCGTTAATACAGAATAGCGTCTCACTGCCGTTGAGCAATCACTAAAAGACATGCTTAACATGGTGCAAAGCATGCATCAGATAATTTTGAATCAGCAAACTGCTCAGCCGACGGTAATAATACCAGTACCAGTAGCAGCACAAACTCAAGATAGTTAAGGGGATGAAATACCTTTGAATATTCAAGAGCCTACTGTTAATCAAAATTCTGCATCTCTAGATCCCATCATTCCTGAAGATGTACCACCTCCAGTCAGGGTTACGGTACATCCAACAACCATTCAATCAAATGTGCTTCCTCAAACCAGTGAAGCCATTCAAGCAGTGCGTGAGCTCAAAGCACAGTTTGAAGTTCTGAGGCACAAAGATCAGCTCCAGAGAAACATGACGCTCTTCTCACTCGAGTGTTCATCGGGTGCCTGACGGTTTTGGCTTATGATTGGTATCGAAGTTTATCCGACAATTGCATTTCATCTTTTGACGAATTTAAGGTAATGTTTCTCTCCCGCTTCTATGAAGGAGGTATGGACATAAACATGTCCTCCTTGATAGAAATCAAACAAAAGGGGAAAGAAGATACTCGGACGTTCATCGAACGTTTTCGACAGGCTACTTTAAAGATGCCTCATGGTATGCCAGATTCAGCGTTGATTGATACATGCAAGATGAATCTACGACCATCCATCGCTGTTTTTACGGGTTCCTAATTCTCAGATTGGGCTTCGTTCATCATAGAAGCAGTTTCTGCCGAGACCAATGGTAGGTTGGCTCGTGAACATGGGATGATTTTTGCCTCAGATGATAGAGGAAAGAAAAGTAATCCTGGTAATAACCCCGGCAATCGTAATGTTAAGGGGAAAGATACCCTCATGGTTAATCTTTCCAAGAATAAAATGATACCGAATAGTCAGGAATCTTCCAGGCCAAAGGAAGAATACTCTTTTGTTGAGAGTGATATCCCAGGGATATTTTAGTGTCTGGTAAAGAGTGGCAAACTTCAGATTCCAGAGCCAAAGAGGCCTAATGAGGTGAATCTAACTGATAATCCCAAATATTGTATCTATCATAGATACATTAATCATCCTACCAGTGCTTGCTATGTCCTGAAGAAGAAAATCCAGGAGCTGATAAATGGCGGTGCTATCGCTTTAACCAATGATGACCATACGGTTACAACCAATATGGTTTCTCTTCAGTTTGGAGATTTTCCTCCACAGCAAGTCCCAGACGGAATTATTCCAATTCTGAAGGCGACGATGAAGATCGTGAATATCCCGCCGGCCAGAGAAGAAAAATGCAGGATTGCTGCCGCTCACACTAAAGAATGGTGAAATCATGTGGGTACATCCTGACTTAGTGCCTGAGTTGGAAAATGAAGATAAAACTTCAAAATCTAAGAAGAGTAAGAAAGTCAAAACCTGCAACATAATTTCTCATGTTATTCCAGATCCTGATGACTTGGATCATCTATGGGATGGCCTTCCTTTAGAAGATAGACTGAATGGACTGAACATCTGTCCTCCAAGTCTAGCTCCTCCTACTAAGCTCAAGCTTACTCACCAGCAGTGGCTAGCCATGAATAGTATTCCTTTATACCGGGCGCAACAAGTCTTCGCTGCTTATGAAAAAGATCCGACAGGGATTCTTTCTCGTATCCCGAATCTTTCTCCTCCTATGGCTACAACAACATCTATTCTCCATTCTCCTGAGGTTACAGAAAGTCTTGCTTCTTCCTCTTCCTCTATTGGAACACCTGTCAAAAGTCTGCTGCCTACTCACTTGTATAGTCAACAATCTGTCCATCTCATGAAGAAGATGGGTTATGACTTTCAAAAAGCAGAAGGTTTGAATTATGATAAAGGAATACGACTTTCTTTACAGATTCAAAGTCAAATTCCACTGTTGGATTGGGTTCTGAAGTTCCTCGTAACAATCTACACAAGAAAAAGGCTAAGAGAGGGAAGACAAAATCCTGTAATATGGTACTTCCTTCTCCTGAGTCTGAAGAAGAAACTTTTACTGGTACAAGATCCGGAAAAGAGTACCATAAAGACTACGAGGGATCCTCCAAAGAAGCTGAAGACGTAGTGGAGACACTACCAACTCAACCCTCTCCTGTTACTGCTAAATCTTCCGTGGTTGAAAAGGGGAAACAGAAAGCAGTGCGCTTCGACGTCCCGTTGAAGTCTGCTTCCAGTCAGGGGGTGGTGATGAAGCCTTACAAGTTTGATATTTTGGCTCAGTTGGCCAATACTCCAGCTAGACTATCTATATTTGAGTTGCTTCGCCTTTTCAGAGAAAGCAGAGAGACTTTGATTGAAGCTTTACTTCAAGCAGATTCATGCTTGGCTCAACTCAAGACTCCTGATAATATATCAGTGTCATGTCCACAATGTCATAGTGTGATGGAAGCAATTCCCAACATCACCTTTACACAAGAAGATATGCTGTTGAAGCATAACAAGCATGATAGGCCTTTGTGCTACACTGGGTATATTGGATCTACTGAAATTGACAGGATTTACATTGACCCCGGGTCCTCAATTAGCATAATTCTTCAGAGTATGCTAAGACCCCCGAGGATTCCTACTAGTGATTTGACTTACACTAGTACTACGATAGTCGGTTTCAACTCTGGCAAGAGCAAACCATTGGGGAAGATTCGTCTGCAGATTCAGATCGGTGATCTTCGAACCATGGCAACTTTTTATGTTATCAACTCAGACGTCTCCTATAATATCCTTTTAGGGAGACCGTAGATTCATGAGCATAATATTGTACCTTCAACTCTCCACCAATGCTTTAAGTATGTGGATTCCCAAGGAGTCGTGAAACTGAGTTCGCTGATATCAATCCCTTCAAGGGTGTCGAAGCCTATTTTTCTGATTCAAGGCTTTATAAACAAGAGCATGTGAAAGAGATATCAGACATGGCTGAAGATCAATCACCCACTAAGGATCAGTCTATTAATGAAGATCCGCCAGAGGAGCGACCTTTGAAGATCATAGTCAAGGGACGAATCCAATCCCAATCTGTCAATGATCAACCTCTGATAATCAAGGTTAAAGGAAGAACTTAAACTTCATCTGAGGAATCAAAAAATATTCCTGCTAAGAGCCAAGTTTAACCTTTTATGATCAAGGTTAAAGGGCGTACTTCTTGTACGAATGATCCAGAACCACCATTAATTGTCAATCTTGGCAAAACTACGCAGAAGACAGATAATGGTCCACTGATGATTAATCCGAAGCGTAGCAGTCAAATTATAAATGATGTAAATATTGATCATTCTATACTTTTTGATATCAATGAAGATTTTCTTTTCGAGTATATGGCTGTCAAGTTTATCGAAAGAATGACTTTATCTTCTGATAATCAAAGTCACCGATATAAAGACGACATTGAGCCAGAAGAAACTTTATACCTCAATCATAAGGAAAATTCTTTTCCTCCTCATATAGATGTTGGACCTTATGCTCAAATGTTTCTAACATCTTCTCCTTATCTTCTACCTGTGGCCGCTTCATCACAAGCTTGTGTAACTTTTAGACGTCACGAAGAATCTTATTTTATGGTTCCGTCTGATAAGAAAAACAAGCGCCAAATTGTCTTTGGCCTGGCTAGAAATATTCCTATTGCTCAAGCAGATGAGCTGAAGGATAAAGACAAGGGAAGAATCCGAATTGACAAGTATAGTCAATAATCTATCAAGATTATCCAGAACATGGGATATGATTTGAAGACTATGCAAGGTCTCAATCAAGGTAAGGGTAGACGACTACCATTATGTGGTGATCCGTTTTACCAAAAGACTCGTCATGGGTTGGGATATGATCCGTCCCATACGCTTTATGACGATATACAAGAAAAATTCTCTTCTAGCTCTTCACAATCATCGGATTCAGAAGAAGTCCAATTCATTGAAACTAATATGTCTCGTTCCTCATATGATGAATCTGGACAAGTATTTTCAGTCAATATGGTTCAAACTGATGATGAATCTGAATTATTTAAGAATAATCATTGGGCTCAACAGATGGATACTCAGTGGGAACTCCGTTTTGAACATCGACAACCACCTACAGAGGATGAGGTTATCCAGATTGATGTTGGAGATGGAACTACGTCCAAACCAATATTCATCAGTAAGAATCTTTCTGAAGATGAAAAAGAACAGTTGATAAAACTTATCAAAGAATATATTGACATTTTTGTATGGAGTTATGAGGATATGCCAGGCCTAGATCCTAAAGTTGCTACTCATAAACTCAATATTTTACCTAACGTCAAGCCTATAAAGCAACAGCAACGGTGCTTTAGACCAGATATGATGGATACAATAGAAGCAGAAGTTAAAAAGTTGATCACATGCGGATTTGTTCGTGAAGAACAACACCCAGATTGGGTGGCCAATATTGTTCCTGTCATGAAGAAGAACGGAAAAGTCCGAGTTTGTATAGATTATCGAGATCTTAATACAGCTTGTCCAAAGGACGAATTTTTACTTCCAATTACTGATGTCATGATAGATAATACATGTGCTTTTGAACGCATGTCTTTCATGGACAGATTCTCAGTGTACAATCAGATCAAGATGCATCCAGAAGATGAGAAACACACCGCTTTTCGTACACCCCTTGGGGTCTACTGTTATACGGTTATGCCGTTTGGTCTTAAAAATGCCGGTGCCACATATCAACGGGCTATGAGCAACATCTTTCAAGAACATCTATGGAAGATAGCTGAATGCTATGTAGATGACATTGCTGTTAAAAGTCGATCAAAGGATGATCACATTCAGGATTTGAGGACAGTATTTGAGTTGATGCGCCAGCATCAATTGAAAATGAACCCTACTAAGTCTTTCTTAGGAGTTTCCAGTGGCAAATTTTTAGGATTTGTTATTACTTCTCAGGGTATCCATGTCGATCCTGATAAGATTAAAGCAATTCTCGAAATGCATCCTCCTCGTAATCTGAAAGAACTCCGTGGCTTTCAGGGTCGTATTGCTTATATTAGAAGATTTATATCTAATCTTTCTGGGAGATGTCAACCTTTCTCCCGTCTATTAAACAAAGGCGTATCTTTTGTTTGGGATGAAGCGTGTCAGAAAGCCTTCAATGACATCAAGCAATACCTTACAAACCCACTTGTTCTGGTACCTCCGGTAGTAGAAAGGCCATTTTTGCTATATGTTCGAGCCTTAGATCACTCACTTGGCGCTCTTCTTGCACAGAAAAGTGATATAGGTCATGAGCAAGCAATATATTATCTGAGCAGAATGATGGTCGGAGCTGAACACAGGTATACTCCTGTGGAAAAAGAATGTCTAGCTTTGGTTTTTGCCGTCCAAAAGATAAGACATTATGTGACAGGACAGACTATTCATGTCATTTTCAGAATAAATCCCATTCGGGTATTGATGAGAAAACCTAGCATTTTTAACTCCAGGTTGGCCACCTGGGCGATATTGCTTACTCCTTATGACATGGTTTATGTACCTCAGAAATCAATAAAGGGTCAAGCATTAGTCGATTTCTTAGCTGCTCACCCTATACCTGAAACATCAAAATTATATGAGGACATTCTAGATAAAGTCGTGGATTGTAGCCTGACTTTGAAGAATGACATATGGCAATTATATTTCGATGGGACATCACGAGTAGGACCTAAAGGCAATATTATCTCTAGAGTAGGAATTGTCTTGGTTTCTCCTGACAAAATGGTCATATACCGTGCCTATTCTCTCAATGAACCATGCTCCAACAATGTAGCAGAATATAATGCTCTATTGATCGGTCTCCAAGTTGCAAAACAATTGGGTATTGAGTTCTTAGAAGCTTATGGAGATTCTCAATTGATTGTTAATCAAGTTAGAGGGACTTATGAGGTCAGAAATCCTGATCTCATTCCTTATCATCAAGTGGTAGTTGAACTGGTCCTTTCATTCAAAAGATTCTTCATTGAGTTTGTACCATACTCTCAGAATGTAGAAGCTGATGCTCTTGCCAGTTTAGCTGCAGACCTAGCTGTTCCAATCCAAAGGCAAAATACAATTACTTTGTTGGATCGAGACTTGTTCTGTGTCAAGAATAATTTGTACATTGAACAAAGTTATACTACAGATTCAAATTTCCAGCATAAGGATTGGAGAACTCCATTCGTTGATTATGCAGTTCATGGGATTTTGCCTGAAGATCCAAAAGAAGCTGCATCAATCAAAAGACGATCGTCTCGGTTTTATTATGATTTGTCTTTACATATGCTATACCGTCGTTCCTATGATGGACTCTTGCTGCGTTGTCTCTCAGAAAGTGAAGCTAAACAAATACTGCGAGAAGCTCATGATGGTATTTGTGGTGCTCATCAACCGGGTCCTAAATTATAAGACCGCATTCGAAGAATGGGATATTATTGGCCTTCTATGATAGTAGATGCTGTAGACTATGCCAGAAGATGTAAAGCATGTCAGATTCATGCTGATTTTATTCATCAACCATCTGAATTTTTATATCCTACAGCAGCCTCTTGGCCCTTCGAAGCTTGGGGTATGGATGTCATTGGTCCTATTAATCATCCTTCTATTAAAGGACATCGGTTCATATTAGCTATAACAGATTACTTTTCTAAGTGGGCAGAAGCAGTTCCCCTTGCGGAAGTGAAAACATCTAATGTGATCAGTTTCATCAAGCACCATGTTATTTATCGCTTCGGGATTCCTCGACGGATAATTCATGACAATGGTCCACAATTTGCCAGTCAAGTATTTTATCGATTCTGTGACAAGAATCGAATTCAGAATTTGGCTTCTACGGCTTATAATCCAGCTGCTAATGGTTTAGCCGAAGCTTTCAATAAGACGATCATTAAACTTCTCAAAAGTTTGTCTCTTCTAATAAACGTGATTGGAATGAGAAACTTGGAGAGTGTTTATGGGCTTATCGAACAACAGTCCGGACTCCTACTGGTTTTACACCATTCTCATTAGTTTATGGATGTGATGCTGTCCTCCCATTGGAAATCCAGATCCCATCTCTACGAATAGCCATTGCTAATGAACTAACTACAGAGAATAATGATCGCTTACGACTCCAAGAACTTGAAGGATTGGATGAGAAACGTCTTCAAGCACAACAGCACATTGAACTATATCAAGCCCGCATATCTCGAACTTTCAATCGTAAAGTTAAAGAGAGGGTATTCAAAGTTGGCGAATTTGTATTAGCCGTTCGGAGAGCGATGGTGATGACTCATAAAAGTAAAGAGAAATTCCAAGCAAAATGGGAAGGCCTTTATGTAATTGAGTCCGTATTTTCCAATGGCGCCTATCGATTATCAAAGCCCAATGGAGATCTGCTCATGATGCCAATTAATGGCAAATTTCTTAGGAAATACTATGTATAAAAAAAAGAGGGGGAGGGAAAGACAGAATAAAAATAAAGTTTCTTTTATTACTATTTTTATTCAAAACAAAAGGTCAAGGACGAGGACCACTGCCTCCCTTATTGAATACATAGGCAGTCAATGTCTCGAAGGCATTGTTGCCTGAGTTCATAAAAAAATTTGCAGGCGGCCATCCTCAGTGCTTCTTCTTCAAGAGTTTTTCCTGGCTCTACTAAGAATGCAAGGATATCTTATGGTGGCTTGGGCGTAGAGGAGCTGTTGCCTACTTGAGTCGGGCCTGCCACTGTTGGCTCAACGGGACACATCTCAGTGACGTCCTCAAATTTTCTGGAGACTTCATTCTTTTGCGGTACATCCTCGGAAGACATTTTCAATGGGGAAGTAGAAATAAGAATGAAATGATTACAGAAAGTTCTCGCCTATTTATAGAAGAGGACTATTGATGAACCGGTCTTTGAGATTGAGAACAACTTTTCATTCCCGAAAAGACATATCCATTCGTTCTATCGGGTTCATTCATTTAATTACGGAATCGAATCAGTGCTTTCTTTTCCCGAAAATCATGATTCATTCATACATTAAGATGGACTTATATACTCATGACAACTGTTTCCTTAGTCCCCAGCTACCAAGGTTTGGTTAAGCTGATTTCTTGTCTCCTGGGAAAGGAATTCTATATCTTCTATCTTATCAATTGATTAGAAAATGGGATTTGCTATTTATCATGTTTCCATGACCTCTGGATAAATACTAAATCTACTTACTTTTTCTATCTATCACTTCTATTTGGCCTCTGCATAGATATTAATCTAATTTTCTTTTGAGTTCATATATACTATTATGTCCATATTACCTCTGATAGTATTATATACTCTAAAACAGAAGATAAGATTTTTATCTATCATGTCCATATTACATCCAGATAGATACAAATCATTGATCATAGAAGAATCAACATTCCCATATCATCAAAAGAGTCTATTACATTTCTTAGACTTTCTTACAAGTTATAATGGAAATCTATTACATTCTTGGATTTTCATTCCATACGTACAACGATAGCCTAATGGAGATCTGTCTCTTCTTTGGATCTTCTTCGTCAGATTCGTTGTTGGTGTCAATTCCTTACTGTCCAAGCCTTTGTGGCGACCAGAACAGAAGGAATCAAACTCTGGTCTTCTCTCTCAGATGAGAGGAGAATCCCAGAGTATGGCAGTCCGAAGACGTGTTGCTACCAATACAACTGGTGGATTAGGGGCGGCCTTCCAGAGGAGATAGGAACGCATCCAGCATTGGGATACGATTCCTAGTTCTGCCGTAAAAGGAACTCTACTACCCGATTTCTCGGGATAGAGTTGACTCCACCATCCAACTCTCCGTGTATAAAGGCTCTTCCTACCAACAGAGGAAGACCCTTCTATCCCAGGAAGAGTTCTGATTTGTCTGATTTGCACGTCAAAAGCGCATGAGCTCCCTGCTGTTGATGTCAGAAGAACATTCTTCACAAACTCAAAGTCACCAATGCCGGTCCTGAAAAAACTGTTCAGCCAAACTTCTGCAGAGAACAACAAAGAAGAAGTGTTTTAAACATAAGTATCATCAGATGCGTATATTAAATGCTAAACTAAAAACAGATGACAAGACTTTTATGCCAGAGCTTCAGCAAGGCTTTTACGCCAGTGCTTCAGCAAGGATTTTTACGCTCGTCAAGAATTTACGCTCATGAATACCTGTTTCCAACAGAAAATTTGAAGACAGATATTTGCTTACGGCCGGACTTACCACTTAAGCCAAATGGTTTGGCTCTAATGATGGTTGAATCTACGTCTAATGACTGGGCGTACAAAGGAACACCGTTGGACAGCTTTGCCATTGTCACTTGTTGGAGAACGATATTGCAGAAAGTTATCTTCAGAGGAATGAGAGTGAGAATATATGAAACATTCTCGGCTATTTATAAAGGCTGAAGAAACTGATTGGTATGAGTCTATTTCGGGAGAAGATTCTATTTAAAGGCTCTCGTAACCACAAGACAGATGCCACGTGTTGGTTTGTTTCTTGGGAATTAACGACCATAGAAGCAGTCAAAATAAGTGCTGAACAGTTCTATATACCAACAGATGAGATTAACATCAGACTTTATTTATAAAAAGGGGGGAGTGGCCCCCTACAGATAAAAGATTCACAAAAACATCATTTTTTCTCTCCCTCGTCGGGCTGACGAAGGGAAGTACCTAGTTCGTGCATATTGCGAATCCCAGAGCGATGCATCAGATTAAGAAATGCTTCTGCATCTTCTGGCCCTTCGTACGCAGTTGGGGGACCACCATCGATGTGACTAAAGACTGCAGGAGTCAGTCCAAAGCACTCTAAAAGGTTGTATGCTCGCTCAAAATCAAGCCTGGAGCTCGAAGCCTCTTTGTTAGTAATCCCGTTCTTTAGCGCCATGTCACTATGAGGATGAATGACAAGAGTGAAGAATTTCTTCTTATTTATACAATTAAGCCAACTCTTCATATTCCTCTTTGGAAACTGCTCATTATTAATGTAAACTCGGGAAAACGAAAAGGCATTCGAAAGTCTCGAGAAAGAAATTCATTGTGACGGTTGAGTGTTGACCGACACTATTGAAAATTGCACCGACTGTTGGACATCCCCGCTTTTACGCGGATGACGGTTGCGTATCCCAAATTTTATGCTGACTGATCAAATCTTAACTTTTACGCTTCTGTTCAAAGTGTTTCAAAATTTGGAGATATTTGAAAATTTTGAAGGGGGTCTTATAGGAGCGTAAAAAGTGCTTCAGAGAAAGAGTCAAAGAGATGAATCATTTCATTGATAAGTGATTGGTTTTACGCCAAACAGAGCAGTTAATCTCTTTACGCCCTAGACAAGGCTAATCACTTTACGCCTAAAGCAGGCTGATCACTTTATGCTCGGATCTACACCCATGGTTTTACGCCAAGGATGGATCAGCCACTCTTACGATGGACAAAACTGTCAAATCTCGCATTTAATGCAAACTTTGACACGGAGATCTTAATGATGGCATATATCGCAAAGGGATTTGTTTTATACAGAGACCAATGTTGTCATTTAGTATGTGGATTGAGCTACTTTACGCTCACACTACAGCTTTTTTTACGCATGAAGACTATACGAGCTTTTACGCTCAACAGCTGACGTGTGCGTAAAGTCTATTTGAGCTACTTTACGCTCAAGGTTATTTAATAACCACTTTACGCGGAAAGTCTATGTCAAGGCTATTTTACGCCTAATCTACTACTTTATGCTCAGAGTACATTGAGGCTATTTTTACGCCCTATTCTCCTCTACCAGCTTGGAACGTGGTCTGCCTACGTGGCTGTCATGCCATTCTTCTCGAAGAACGTGTGTACATGCATCCTATTCTTACTGAAATGATGGGACACATATCAACATATGCAGAGGTTGGCTTCGATCGTGGATGGCAGTTGTTAGCGTAAAGATGGAACTTTTGCAAAGTTTTTACGCATAAGAGCCCAAGTCTATAAATAGACTTATTTTTCTCATAACACAGGGACAGAGACAGGAGAGAATACAGAGATCAGAACTTAGAGATTTTGATTCTCCAGAGCATTCTTCTTCAACCTTTCTTTCAGAACAGAGTAAAGCGAAGCAAAAAAGCATTCGGCCTCGCCATTAGTGCCCAAGTGCATCGATACCTTTCTGGTGACTTAGTTCTTCCAGTTGTTCTACTTCAAGCCGTGATCTTCATCATCATCATATGGTCCAAGGAACAAAGTGATCATTTACGAATCAGACTTCTACAGCAATACTTTCCCAGAATTAAATATGTACTTCTTGTACTTTTTCTTGTTTTATTTTCAAAAGCCAATTCCTCAAGGCATTTTGTTAAGTGAAACACCTTTCACCTCTTGTAATTCAACTCGAAAGGTTTCTTCCGGCAAGGGAAGAAAGAAGAGAGGCTCTTCCAGCCCGGCAATCTCAGCCAACACTGCAAGGAAACTCTCATCTGGAGGGTTGCCACCGACAGCCACATGGGGTGTCTATTTAGGCACTCGATCCAAAAAGAAGCTTCCAGCACCTAGGGGTGCACCTTCGGCCTCCTTGGGAGTAGATGAAGCTGGGGGTAGCAGTCCCCTCAATATATGCGACAGCCCAGTGTACCAAGAGCATACACAAGGGGTAAAGATTTTCCAAAATTATGCAACAGACTTGGACTTTCCTGAGGGCGACCGCCCTCGCCAAGATGATGCGGCTTCCTTCACAGGGTGTAGCACCCCTTCCGAGTCCGAAGAAGATGACATTCTGACATTCCCCGACGATTTCTCTGTATGAGAATACGACACAGAGAGCACCTTTGCTACGGTCCGTTCTACCTCTACCCACGTACGGATAGTCTTTATGGCCGACGATGATCATGAAGCGCCTACTGAACGACAACATCTAGAAGTACTTGAAGCCATGCTCTTGTCCTTGGTCAAGTCAGTAGACGAAATCAAAGCTGCCTTGCCAACTCAACCAGCAAAGACGCTCGGACAAACAAGATTGGAACCCGCAATCAACGCGGACACCAACATGACCGCCCCTCTGTCACCCTCACTTTTCCAAGATAGGGGTAAAATGGTAATTTTCTATTTTTGAATATTTTAGGATTTTTATTTCATAAATGTTAATATTTAATGATTATAGGAGTCGGGTTCGAATTTCATCTCATTCTGACTTATTTCGAGACTACGGAGAATTTTGACTTAAGTTGTGCTTAACACATTAATTAGCCATAGCCCACCAATCTCATCATTTAGGTCTAGGAGTTTGGTCTAATCCCACATGAGTGATTAGGTCTAATTATGATTTTTATTTGGTCTTTTCTAACCCCTAAACCCTAATAGGAATTAAACCTTCACATAGAATAGGAAAGAGGGGCAAACTTGTAATTTTCTAAGGGAACAAACCTCCCTTTTAATGGCCGGCCACCTCCCTCCCCCTTTTCATCCATTCACACTTTAAATTTTCTCCTTCTTCTTCTCCAAGAGTTCTTCCAAAGAAAAAAAGAGCAATCTCTTGGAATCATCTCCAAATAAGGTTTCCTTTTCAAATTTTCTTCCATCAATCTCTTCCTCTACCTCAAGTGGTGCTTCTACAAACTTTTGGGAGCAAAAGGAGAAGAGGTGTGTCCTAAATAATTCATTTTGTGTCGGAGGATTTTGTATTGGGATCCATCTCCTAATAGGTACAAACTATCCTCTATTTCCATTTCTTCATCATGTAGAATAGTTTTGACCAAGTAGGATTGATCCCAATGGTTGTGTCCCTATTTGTGTCAAGTTTGAGTCCATTTGGTGTATCCTAGGAAGAGTTAAGACTTGTGCTTGTGTCCTAGTGTTTTTTTCCCAAGTTGGACACCCCAAGAATATTAGTTTGGCCTCTAAGTGGTTTAGACACTTTAAATTTCATATTTTGTATTAGTGTTATGTGTGTGTAAATATACATATGTGTGTGTGGTTATGTGTCCTCTAGTGTGGGATTTAAGTGTTGTGTGTGTGTCTAAATATATATATATGTGGTATATATATGTGTGTGTGTGTGTGTGGGCTTTTATATATATAGAGAGGGGGGAAATGAATTAGAATTTGTTAGTGTGTGTGTTTATATATATATATATATATATATATATATATATATATATATATATATATATAAAGAGAGAGAGAGAGAAAGGGAAGAATTTGTATGTATATATATATATATATATATATATATATATATATATATATATATATATATATATAGAGAGAGAGAGAGAGAGAGAGAAGAGGGGGGAGAATTGTAGTGGTGTGTGTGTATATATGTATAGAGGGGAGAGTGAGAGAGGGAGGCAGCAGCAGCTGCAGGAGCATGCAGCAGCAGCAGTTGAAACAGCAGCAGCAGTTTAAGCAGCAGTAGCAACCCCTCCAAGCCCCCATTTGACCCCCCATAAAGTCCTATATATATACTCTATATATACACCCATAAAACCCACTTAATAACCCTCCAAATTAGCCCTATGTGAGTGTGTGAGAGTGAGTTTTGTGAGTTGTGAGAGTGAGTTTTGTGAGAGTGAGTGAGTGTTTGTGTGAGGGCAAGTGAAGGGGAATATTGAGATACGAGTGCCGGAACGTATCCAAATTGAAATAGGACTTAGTTAATGAAATAGAGTTTATGGGTAGGCTCCTAAGTTAGAATCGGGGTTGCGTTTGAGTAACACTCAGTTTCTAAAATGAGAGTAATTTTGAAATTTTGTATTTTAATTTATTAATTATGGTATTTAAAATTTTAATATAATTTTTAGTAATTTTTAATCATTTTAAAACTATTAAATATCATAATTTGTGATTTGGTGTGCAGCTAGTGAAACCATAGAGACTGTCTGCCCTAGAGCCTAGCCATGTGATTAGGGTATTTTAATTATCATTTTTAGCCTAGGGGTAATTTGGTTATTTTGACTTATTTGAATTATTTGATTATTTATTGAATTGGTGAATTCTAGTTTGACTTTGACTTGTTGAGACCTAGTGGACTAGCCTAGAACCTAACCCTAGCTATGGTAACCCTAGCCTAACTTGAGTTAACCCATTTTAGTCATTAGAGATTGGTTTTAGAATGAGGGGATTAGGTTTAGTGAAATTAAGTCATGACTTATGGTTTAATGCAATGACTTGTGATTTAATGACTTGTGACTTAAGCCATTGGCCCATGACTTGAAACCCTAACCCTAGCTCTTCATTTTAGGCAGCCACAACAGCCCAACCAAGACCTAACTTCAGCCTATATAATGTCTCTACACACCCCTTGCCTCCTTTAGAACATCCCTTTGTAGGAAACCCTAATTTCTTCCCCAAATTGCCTAACTCCTCCATGTCTCCACCAAATTGATTCCAACCTCTTGCAATTGGATCAAAATCTGGAGGGGAGATTGAAGGAGGCTTGCTTGCAAGGAGTGGAGCTCTTTTGGACACAATTTGAGGAAGCGGGATTCTCTAATTTGGGGCTTTTTATTGAGACTTGCTCTCAATAGGTAAAACCTATCAAAACCCTTCCATTTCCCAATTTCTTTGCATGGTTGCATTCATTTAGGTCAACCCTAACTGTCCACGAAATTTGGGCATAATTCGTATCCATTTCGTGTCCGTATCGGACACGTATCGTATTGATATACTAGGTGTTTATAGAAATGCCATATAGGAATTAATTTTCATATTTTTGAAATATAATTGCATGGATTTGTAGATCTTGATGTGAGTATTAATTTTTTTGAAGGTGTCCTGGTGTTTTGTGTCCTTGTGTGTCGTGTATTTCATTTGGACACGCAGCACGGGCCCGTAGGCCGTGTCCTGCATCACGGGGTCCATATCTCTGGATACAGGATACGTCGTGTCCTAAAATTTTGAGGGAATCATGGGGCAATGTCTACCACCAAGCTCCCAAAATTTGGGAACGTCTCCTGGTCTGTGCGCGGAGCAATCGAGGTTGCATTGGCCGCGCGCTGTCGTACGCGAGCTGCTGTGCGCGTGCACAGACACGACTGACACGCGTGTCGTGTCATGTCTGTTGGACTCGTGGACCCAGTACAGGGTGTGTCAGACCTAGGGCTAACCTAGGTGAACCTATGGACACGAGCACGTGTCGTGTCGTGTGTCGCGTATTACACGCGCGTGCACGCGTGCACGACGATTGTTGTGCACTGATTGGGTCTGTGTTTGTGCAGTTAATTGGGACACGATTCGTGTCCAATTTTTGGACACGAGGACACTCTCATGTACCCTCACATGTTTGATATCAATTACCAACCATTTAATTGACACTTTAGATTGATTTCGATTTCAAAATACGTTTTCCCTCTTTTCTCTGATACTGCACAGTATCAGAGTTATATCCTATTTTTCAAATGTTTTCATTCAATTTTTAATGATTAATTCATAGGTCTAACAAGTTCAATTCATTACTGTGTATATGTAGATTGGTTAGGTTTCAATTTATGAGATATTATTGGTTTTTGTGTTCTAAATCTTCATGTTTCAGAAAATTGAATGTGTTCTAAATCTTCACGGTATCATTTATATATACATACACTGTTTGTAGCTGTCAGTCCGAACATAATAAATTCAATGTTTTTTTAGCTAAGTTTAATGCTAATACATAGGTGTAAATGTTAGGGTTTAATTCATAGGGATGATTGCTTGATTTTGCATTCGACTAAGGCCTTGTATTGGCCATTCAATCTGTACAGTGAATCACCCTATATGAGCCTGTTTTTGAATGATTTTAAAACCCAATGCATGAGTTTTATATGCTGTTTTGATCTCCTGGATATGAATGATGCATGTTAGGTTCATGTTGATTAGAGAGTTCATGTATTAGTAATGAGATTTCAGTTTGGTTTATTGAGAACTGTCAGTGAATTTATGAACCCATTTTTCCCTGATATTGAATGTTAATCCACTGTTAGAAATAACTGAGATTTCAATGTGAATTTGGATTCACTGTTAAATTGAAAGGCTGAGTTTTCATGTTGCTAAAGCTGAGTTCTCCTATTTTACAACCTGAGAAACAACATAAAATTTGAGAATGGCATGACCCTATTCTCTGTTTCCTGAAATCTGATTTGGTTTTTGCATTGGATTGGGGTTTCCTGTCACAGTTTCAGGAAAACTGAAACTGAGAATGATTTCCTCACCCACATATATATGCTCATACACACTAACCTGATATTGACCCTGTTGCACAACTGTAATGCCATCACACACATCCACACATCTGTGATTACACACTCTTACTTACAGATTTACACACACACATGACTCCCCTGTATACAGTTTCATTTTACACACACATCACTGAGTTCATTCCCTTCCTTGCTGGATTTTGCTTGCTTCCTGGTTGCTAATGAATGCTTACACTAATATATGTAGACTGTCATTGAATCCTAAAATTCATCCCATTCATGCCCAACTTCAGTCCCTAAAGACCTGTCATTAGCCCTCAAATTCAGTCCCTAGATAGCCCATAACAGTCCTGATTTCAGTCCACATTTCACCCTAAAATCAGTCCACAATTGCTGTCCTAATAGCAATCCACAAACCCAGTCCATAACATGCCCAAACCAGTGCTACACAAGCCTTGTTGACTGTCCAATAAATGCCCCTTAGTTAGCCTATATGGTTATCCCCCTTTGCTCCTAAAATAGTCCAATAACTGTCTAATATCAGTCCCTAAACTCAGCCACATTCCAGTCCATATTTCAGTCCTAATATCACTCCACACACAATGTGCACTACACTATATAACCCTCACACCCTCACTCATTGACACTCTCACTCACACAATCTCACAAGATTAGCTCACTGATTTTCAGGATGTATCACTCACTGTTCACACACAGGAATGATACTGTACACAGGTTTTATTACATGCATGCCACACACTATATATCACCCTCACATGTCTCTCTCTCTATCACCCTATATACATATATATATGAACACCTATATGTGATGTTAACATATAGCCTATAATTATATGAATGTGTGTTAAATATATTTAGTTAGATATAATTGATATGTGTGAATGTGTGGAATGGTCTATGTATGATATAGCTATGACTTATAGCCTATATATAGGGCACATAGCCTATGGCTCATTGCTTGTGTGTGTGGTTTGAATGCCAGTATAGGTGTGCAGTTGGCTTGTATAGCCTTGGGATTGATGTAGAGTGCTAGCCTAGGCTTGGTTAGGCCTAGTGAGACTTATTAGACTTGTTTGGCTTAGGCTTGACCTAGTTTGACCAGTTTAGTTGACTAGAGTTGACCGAGAGTTGACTTTGGTCTAGTTTGACCTAGACAACATGCAGATGCATAGTAGATTACATTTATCATCTCCTGTATACATCTTGACTTGTGTTGCTTTAACTAGGAGTCAGGTACCTTATCTCGGACAGTACATTTATTTCAGACATTCAGATACCAGGCGAGTACATTCTCTGATCATTTCATAACTTACTTATAATTATATTCCTGCTCTAGTTTACCTTATTTGATGCTGTTACGATACTATCACGGATTGGTACTATATGGATCCTTTCATGCGATGTTATCCCCCTCGGGAGCATCGGATACATCATGTCGCGTGTTTTATGTACATCATGTATTCCTTGCTCTCATGTTATTCATGTTTATCATGTGCTACATGCTCGTTCGTGTACTCTCATATGCTATTATGTTCGGTCGTGTTTCTCATGAATCTCATGTATAACCTATACTTCATGTGCACTCATGTATGAGCTCTCATGTATTCTTTATGTGGACCCATTTATGGGCTTCATGTGAAAACCATGTACGTAACATAATTTGTCTGGATCCTTGTGTATTGATTGGGGTATGGGGGAGTATAAATAGTCTTATGATCAATTCCAAAGTAGTATAGCCATGTACACCTCTTTAGTATAGCCATGTGCAAATCAAGCCGTTCACATGTCGACTTTGTACTCTAAATCACTAGCCACTAGTAGCTCTCTATTTATAGTAAATATTTCTATTACAGTTCTCCCTCTGTTTACATCATGTACTTTCTTTCAGTTTCATGTATCGTACTCTCTTGCATGTTTATATTCTCTAACCTGTTATGATCTGCGTAAGATGTATTGTGCTCGCTCCCGTCCTGACTGGACCTGTTAAAAATTTTACAGAGGATGATGAGGAACCCTGCACCCCTTACTTTGGAGCTTGCCTAGATGACACTCGCGACCTGGCCCAGGGGAGGTTCAGGCAGCTGCTGAGGATGATACCCTTGCTTAGTGTAGATAGCTTAGACTGTTCTTTCTTTTTATGTTTAGATGTTGTCCTTTTTTTTAGAGTTGTATATTCTAGAGATGTTGAGACTGGTAGTTATTAACTTATGATTATTTTATTTCTGTTGTACCTCAGTTGAGGATTTCTTATCTATTTCATCATGCTACATTCTACCTTAGATTGTGATTGAGTTGTACCTCTGTGTTTGGCCTCCTTTTTGGAGAGTATTCATGTTATGTAGTTATAGTTCATGAACTAGAACAGCGTTCGACCGCCGACACTGCGGCGTAGGCTGGGCGTTGTTACGTACTCGTACCCTCACGGTGGGTGCGGGTCGTGACAGTTTGAAGTGGGGAGAATGGTATCTCATGATACTATTGAGTATCTTACGATACTCAAGATAATCGGTAATTGAATAACATGGACCGTAAGATGGACTGGATGTCCACTTTACCTAGAAAACTTGGTAGGTAATTTTAGTATAGGTTAGTATCCTACTACTCTAGGAAGCCGGGAGTGAAACTTCCAAGGGAAAGCCACTTGGCTTTAATGTTAGAGTGGTAAAGGGTATATATATATATATATATATATATATATATATAGGGTAAACGGGTAAATTCAAGATACGGGATACGGGTAGTCGGTTTGACTTGAAACTTAGACGTCTTGATAGGTACACCCTACAAATGTCATATTTGAACCAATTTCGGCTCGGTTGACCCAGAGTTGACTTTTTACCCAAAAGTCAACAATGAGTCAACCTTTTGTCTAAAATGGACCAAATTCAAACTAGAGTTGACAAGTTGACTAAAGTCAACTGTTAGTCAACATTTTATCAGTTTGACCTAGAGTTGACCAAAGTTGACCAGGGTTGACCAGTTGACTAAAAGTCAACTGTAAGTCAACTCTTGACCCCGTTTGACTTGCTTTGACTTATTTTGACTTGCTATGACTAGTATGACCTAGAGTTGACTTAGTTTGACTTAGATTGACTGGACATGACTTAGTTTGACTTAGATTGACTTGACGAGACTCAGTGTGACCTAGTTTGACCTAGATTTCATATTATTCATTAGAAATCATTCATAACATTGTTAATCCTAAATTAACATGCAATATCTCATCTTTAGGTCTCTGATTACCACTCTGAGCATTGATATACCCTACAGCTCTGGACAGCAGGCGAGTACATTCACTGATAGTTTTTATTATCTTGATATCTGCTATATCCGATTCCGTTGTAGTGTCTTACTCGATTTTCAGTCACGATAATTCACGGACTAGTATATGTTGGATCATGACATGAGATGTTATTTCTAGATTTTCTCTGTATATTAGTACATTTCCTGTCTTGTTCCTGTACTAGTATAGACACCGATTTCTAAGGGGACATGCTACCCTCTTATGGAATCACGTGCCATGACGTGTCATGTCCAAATCTATTATATTATTCGGGGATGGAGAATTATTAGGGCTATGTGATCAAAGCCACCCTGTTATTATATTCTTGTGCTTGCGCCACTCTTCCCTCATGTAGGGTGTAGCGAGATCATATTTTCCTTATGCTTGCTATCCAGATTGGCCGGCATGACCCTTCCCAGATTTTTGTGTGATTGTCGGGCCAAGTGGATAGCCTGTCCTGTAACATTTCCCAAAGCCGATCACATAACGCTCTAATAATTCAAGGCACATTTTATATTTACTTTATCTTTTCTTATATCCTGCTCTGTTCTACATTCAGTACTTTCTCACCATGCTATGATATTCAGTTACTCACATGTTCTATATGCCTTTATGTTGTACCTTAATTTGAGACCAAGTTCTGCTCGGGAGAAGGGTTACAATCCTGGTCTTTGTTTGGTTTAAGGGTTGTAACCCAGCTTCCGAACGGTACCCAAGTCTTCCTATATCTTGTCTTGTATTTCATTATACTGTCTCTTATAGAATTTGTCAATTCATATGCAACTGCTGTTAGTGCTTGTACTTGCTCATTTTTCTGACATGATACCGTTGATATATTACAGATGATTCTGAGACAGACTGCTCGACCTATTATGGGCTCGAGTTAGATGGAGTAGTCCAGGACCGTGGCCTGATAGTAGAGCCACTAGACTTTGCACTCCCAGAGTAGTGTAGCTTAGTTGGGTTTGCCTGGACTGCGATCCAGCTAGTATTATCAGACTGTAGCTTTCTATATTATATTTTGTGACCCTGTGATGTTGTGTATATCTCTCGGCTTGTGTTGGATCTTGAACTTATTTCCTATTTCATTTATCATATTTTCCTTCTGTGCTATCTACCTTAGTTTTATCTTGTGATTGAGATTGTATTTGCTATGTCACCTCCATTCGGAGTGTATATACTGTACAGGTACCTTTATACTATTAGTTCTAGTATTTATAGACGTTATATACAGCGTTCTACTGCCGATTCTGCAGTATAGACTGGACATACCCACGTGCTCGTGCCCCTGATAAGGGTGCGGGTCGTGACACGTTTTTGTGGTAGCCCATACAGGTCTCCGAGTTAGAGTCACAAATAGTATAATTTTTCGTAGTGGTGCTCGACTTAGAGTGCTGCTACGAGCCTGCTATTAGAAATTTTGTCCTAGTTATTACTACTAGAATTTCTCAATCACACCTAGGAAAATTTCAGATCTTTTGATTATCATGATGACTCTCCTTGTATTAAATTAACTGTCCTTCTTTGATAATATCTTCTCATGTGCCATATTGATCTCTTTGTTTCAATTTGTCTCCAGGATGACGAGGACGCACCTGCAGGCCACTGGATCGAGTAGCTTGTACGAGAGATCCGACCAGGCTGAGGAGGAAGTTCATGAGACTGCCTCCAGTGTTTCCACTATCCCGGAGGCTGTGGCAGTTGTGCAGGGAGGTCTACCACCTCCACCACAGAGGGTTTCGATCGTTATTCCAGAGATGCTACCGCCACCACCTCCGATACCGACGGATACACACCATATATTCCTTCTCCTTCAGCAGATGATGGAGACACAGCGAGCCCAGGCAGAGGCGTTGCAGCGCCAGACAGAGGCATCACACCGCCAGACTGAGATGCTGAGACAGAGCATATAGAATTCGTATCAGCTTGTACTGGCAGCAGTGGAGAGAGTGGCACCGGGTACGGTGTAGGGCCCTACCGACCAGCAGCTGTACCAGCAGCAGTCTAGGCCAGGGACAATATTAGATTTTAGGAAGATGAGCTCCAGGGACTTCATGGGCACGGAGGGCATCCTTTATGCAGACGTTTGGCTAGAGGATGTGCAGCGGAGTATAGAGCTGGCAGAGTTTCCGAGAGGGCTTTGGGTTTCAGTCGCAGCCAGCCGATTCTTCGACATCACGCTGACATGGTACCGCACGGATCCTTGTGCGTCGGTGAGAGGACTGTCATGGGAGAACTTTCGGAGGCTCTTCAAGGAGAAGTTCTTCCTGGACGTGGCTCTCACAGCGTTGGAGGGCCAGTTTGTGGGTCTAGTGCAGGGGAACTCGTCGGTGGATGAGTATGCAGCAGAGTTCTTCCGCCTTAATAGGTTTGCTCCCGATCTGATCCAGGATAAGGGGCAGAAGGCTCGTAAGTTTCGTAGGGGACTTATTCATGCAGTGTGCACCCGTACCTCGGGTTGCCGTGACGTGACGTTCGATCAGATATTGATGGATGCGCAGATTGCAGAGGAGGACTTCAGCCTTAAGCCGAAGAGGAGCGGTGATACCATGGGGGAGAGTTCCAGTACGGGACCGGCCAAGCGCCCCTACATTCAGTATCAGCAGAGGCTATTTCAGCAACAGCCTCTGTTACAGATTCATCAGGCACCAGCGCGTGCCCAGCAGCACCAGGGACAGGGCCAGAGGCATGATACTCCATGCGGCTTCTGCGGAAAGCCGGGGCACACTCGAGAGGCCTGTAGGAAGAGGTTGGGCATCTGTCTATACTGTGGGGCGCCCGATCACCAGCTGAAGGATTGCCACTTTCGTGGAGTCCGAGGAGGCCAGGACAGAGTGTAACAGGCTAGAGGACCAGCAGTTCAGCAGAGAGGTCCTCCACTTTAGACCCAGAAGTAGTGCTTTGTACAGCACCAGAAGGGAGCACCTGTGGGCAGGGTGTTCGCCTTGACAGCAGAGGAGGAGGTTGAGCCAGTGGGTGATGTTGTGGCAGGTCACGTTCTCCTTGATTCTTTCCCTGCTTTTACCTTGTTTGATTCCGGTGTCACTCATAGTTTTGTGTCTATTTTCTTTGCTCTGAGATACAACATTATTGCTGAGTATATGGATAGGACTTGCAAGATATTGACCGGAGGAGGTATCATCCTGGTTAATAATATCTGCAAGAGGGCGGAGAGTTACTTTAGGAGGCTGGGACTTGAGTGCGTGTCTGCTCGTAATGTCCCTTCCGAGGTACGATATGGTACTCGGTATGGATTAGTTGAGCATGCACCATGCTAGTATAGATTGTAGAGGAGGTAGAGTTCTTTTTAGGCCGTCGGGAGAGCCAGAGATCGAGTTTGCTCGAGGAGCAGCGGAGCCGGAGGCTGGATTCTGTGGAGTTTTGTTGGCGGGGCATGACTTGCCACATCCGTTGATAGCTGAGTTCTCGGATGTCTTTCCCGAAGAGTTACCGGGGATGCCCCCAGACAAGGACATTGAGTTCTCTATAGACTTGGTGCCGGGTGCCAAGCCCATTTTACAACACATCTATAGGGTCAACAACAGCGAGTTGATAGAGCTGAAGAAGCAAGTCAACGAGCTGCAGGATAAGGGGTTTATTAAATCCAGTTCTTCGTCGTGGGGAGCGCCAGTCCTGTTTGTCCTAAAGAAGGACAGTACGGCCCGTATGTGTATTGATTACCGGGCGCTCAACAACCTCACTATAAAGAATAGATACCCTTTGCCGAGGATCGACGATTTGTTCGTTCAGCTGAGTGGGGCAAAAGTATTCTCGAAGATAGACTTGAGGTCCGGGTATCACCAGCTGAAGGTGAGACGGGATGACATTCCGAAGATGGCATTTTGGACTCGGTACGGCCAGTACGAGTTTACAGTGATGTTATTTGGATTGACCAATGCTCCAGCGGTATTCATGAACTTGATGAACAAGGTATTCCATCAGTATCTTGACAAGTTCGTGGTGGTCTTCATAGATGATATCTTGATATATTCAAAGACGCAGGAGGAGCAAGAGGAGCATTTAAGAGTTGTGTTAGAGACTCTAAGGAGGAAGCAACTCTACGAAAAGCTTTCGAAGTACGAGTTCTTCTTGGACCAGGTCGAGTTCTTAGGTCATGTTGTGACCGAGCACGGGATCTCAGTAGACCAGAAGAAGATTTTAGCAGTTGAGTCTTGGTCTACGCCTAGTTCAGTTACCGAGGTTCGGAGCTTTCTGGATTTGGTTGGCTTTTATCGGAAGTTTGTCCAGGACTTCTCGTGGATTGCAAAGCCGATGACTAGACTCACCAGGAAGGACGTAGAGTCGTCTGGACTGATGAGTGTCAGGCTGCATTCGATAAACTGAAGAAGAGGTTGACCTCAGCTCCGATCTTGACTTTGCCATCTGGGTCAGGTGGTTTCTCGATCTACAGCGATGCCTTAGGGAAGGGCTTGGGATGTATTCTTCAGCAGCACGGGAAGGTGATTGCTTATGCATCTAGATAGTTACGTCCTCATGAGAAGAACTATCCTACTCATGATCTGGAGTTGGCCGCAGTTATTTTTGCTTTGAAGTTGTGGAAGTATTACCTGTACGGAGAGCGAGTTGAGATCTTCACAGATCACAAGAGCTTGAAGTACATATTCACTCAGAAGGAGCTGAACATGCGACAGAGGTGGTGGTTAGAGCTGATGAAGGACTTTAATATATTACTGCAGTACCATCCGGGAAAGGCCAACGTAGTTGCAGATGCCATGAGCAGGTATCCAGTAGCTATGTTCTTGATGACAGATCGTTATCTTTTGGCCGACCTGGATAGTTTGGGTATCGAAGTCATCATTCCGGGCATAGAGATCCAGATGTGGGGTTTGCAGATTCAGTCTAAGCTGATAGATAGAGTCAGGTCAGCGCAGTATGATGATGTTGCCCTGAGGAGCATCAGGGAGCAGGTGCGGACAGGTTTGCTCGATAATTTCTCTTTAGCCGAAGATGGGTCGTTGTGGCAAGGTACTAGGCTGTACATTCTGCATGGAGAGCTTCGGGAGGAGGTTCTTCAGGAGGCACATCGCTCTCAGTATTCTATGCATCATAGAGCCAACAAGATGTATAGGGACCTGAGAGAGCACGTGTGGTGGTATGGCATGAAGCACGAGGTAGCTCAGTTTGTATCTCGTTCCCTTGTGTGTCAGTAGGTGAAGGCCGAGAGACAGAGACCAGGTGGATTACTACAGCTGCTGCCCATTCCCGAGTAGAAGTGGGAGCACATCACCATGGACTTTGTATCTGGACTTCCACGATCGTCAGAAGGAAAGAACGCGGTTTGCGTCATCGTTGATAGATGACCAAATCGGCCCACTTTTTGCCTTTCAAAGTGGGTTTGTCTACGGAGAGGCTGGCAGAGCTATACGTTCGTTAGATCGTGAGATTGTACAGAGTTCCGGTGAGCATAGTTTCAGACCAGGATAGTCGATTCACTTCCCACTTCTGGAGGAGTTTGCAGACTAGCTTGGGCACCTCGCTCAAGTTTAGTACCGCTTATCATCCCTAGACAGATGGACAGTCGGAGGGAACTATCCAGACTTTGGAGGATATGCTTCGCATGTGTGTGCTTGATCTCGGGGGTTCTTGGGAGGACCATCTTCAACTAGTAGAGTTTGCTTACAACAACAGCTACCAGGCCAGTATAGAGATGTCGCCATTCGAGGCTCTATATGGACGGAGATGTCGTACTCCTTTCTCTTGGGACGATGTCGGCGAGATGGCGCTTCTTGGACCGGAGATGGTTGTGGATGCGACCAAGAAGGACAGGTTGATTAGAGACAGACTTTGGATGGCTCAGGATAGGCACCGACATTGGACCGATAGTCACCGGAGACCGTTCGAGTTCGAGGTTAGTTTCAGTTCCTGTCGTGTTTGTTTGTGATTGTATGTTTAGTTTATATGATGAGTTTTGTCTTATGTCTAGGCTGGTGACATGGTGTTTCTGAGGATATCCCCGACACGTGGCACGATTCGCTTTGGCGACGGTGGGAAGCTTAGTCCGTGCTACATCGGACCTTTCACCATCATAGAGAGGATCGGTGCAGAAGCCTACCGACTGGACTTGCCGCCTAAGCTCGAGGGAGTGCACAACGTGCTCTATGTATCTCAGCTAAGGCGATACGTGGCAGATCCTAGCCATATATTGGACCATTCAGCGATACAGGTGGGACTTACTCTCAGCTATCCGGAACAGCCAGTGGAGATTCTGGATCGCAGGGAGAAGGTGCTCCGGAACCTGGTCATACCTTTGGTTCGGGTTGCATGGAGACATCACTCGCCAGGTGAGTCTACCTGGGAGAGGAAGGACAATATGCGGGAGCGTTTTTCTTATCTTTTCGAGCGCTGAGGTATAAGTCCATTTTTTATTTTCTGTTTGTGATTCCTGTGTTTATTGTCTTCAATTTCGAGGACGAATTTTTTTTAAGGGGGATAGACTTGTCACCCTCACTTTTCCAAGATAGGGGTAAAATGGTAATTTTCTATTTTTGAATATTTTGGGATTTTATTTCATAAATGTTAATATTTAATGATTATAGGAGTCGGGTTCGAATTTTATCTCATTCCGACTTATTTCGGGACTCCGGGAATTTCGACTTAAGTTGTGCTTAACACATTAATTAGCCATGGCCCACCAATCTCATCATTTAGGTCTAGGAGTTTGATCTAATCCCACATGAGTGATTAGGCCTAATTAAGATTTTTTATTTGGTCTTTTCTAACCCCCAAACCCTAATAGGAATTAAACCTTCACATAGAATAGGAGAGAGGGGCAAACTTGTAATTTCCCAAAGAGACAAACCCTCCTTTTAATGGCCGTCCACCTCCCTCCCCCTTTTCATCCATTCACACTTTAAATTTTCTCCTTCTTCTTCTCCAAGAGTTCTTCCAAAGAAAAGAAGAGCAATCTCTTGGAATCATCTCCAAATAAGGTTTTTTTTCCAAATTTTTTTCCATCAATCTCTCCCTCTACCTCAAATGGTGCTTCTACAATCTTTTGGGAGCAAGAGGAGAAGAGGTGTGTCCTAAACAATTCATTTTGTGTCGGAGTCGTGTCGGAGGATTTTGTATTGGGATCCATCTTCCAATAGGTACAAACTATCCTATATTTCCATTTCTTCATCATATATAATAGTTTTGACCAAGTAGGATTGATCCCCATGGTTGTGTCCTATTTGTGTCAAGTTTGAGTCCATTTGGTGTGTCCTAGGAAGAGTTAAGACTTGTGCTTGTGTCCTAGTGTTTTCCCCCAAGTTGGACACCCCAAGAATATTAGTTTTGCCTCTAAGTAGTTTAGACACTTTAAATTTCATATTTTGTATTAGTGTTATGTGTGTGTAAATATATATATGTGTGTGTGGTTATGTGTCCTCTAGTGTGGGATTTAAGTGTTTTGTGTGTGTCTAAATATATATATGTGGTATATATATATGTGTGTGTGTGGGCTTATATATATATATATATATATATATATATATATATATATATATATATATATATATATATATATATATATATATATATATATATATATATATATATATATAGGGGGGAGATGAATTAGAATTTGTTAGTGTGTGTGTTTACATATATATATATACATAGAGAGAAAGGGAAGAATTTGTATGTATATATATGTATATACTAGAGAGAGAAGAGGGGGGGGGGGAGAATTGTAGTGGTGTGTGTGTATATATGTATAGAGGGGAGAGTGAGGCAGCAGCAGCAGCAGTTTAAACAGCAGTAGCAACAGTTTAAGCAACAACAGCAGTTTAAGTAGCAGTTGCAACCCCCCAAGCCCCCATTTGACCCCCCATAAACTCCTATATATATACTCTATATATACACCCATATAACCCACTTAACAACCCTCCAAATTAGCCATATGTGAGTGTGTGAGAGTGAGTTTTGTGAGTTGTGAGAGTGAGTTTTGTGAGAGTGAGTTAGTGTTTGTGTGAGGGCAAATGAAGGGCAATATTGAGATACGAGTGCCGGAACGATGTAAAACCCCTATTTTTATTATTATATTTTTATTATTTTATTAGACTAAAAAAATGAATTTATACAATTGCTAGTTTTATTTATTTATTTTTATGACCCGGCTTGGCCAATTCAGCCCGAACTGGGCCGGACCAAATTTAAGCCCATGTGAGCATGTGGGATGACCAAGATGGCCATGTAGGAATATTTCATGTGTGTACAAATATTTTTAAATAATTTGAGACTTGTTGAATATTTATTGACTTTTGGTACAAAATTTATATTTTATTAATAAAATAATATTTTACAAGATGGTATAACTTTCTGGACCCACACATGGGTGAGCGGTAAAGTTCACCCATTGGGACGATTATTATTATTTTATTATAATTTAAGTTATTTCATGGAGATTAAAATATGTTCATTCTATTTAGATATTATTATTATTATTATTATTATTATTATTGAGATTGATTTATTGTAAGATGAATTTATATATATATATATATATATATATATATATATATATATGTATATATATATATATATATATATATATATATGTGTGTGTGTGTGTGTGTGTAGAAATATTTAAATATATTTGGATATGTGATATTTAAAGTGTCATTTGTATTTAAATGATTTTTGGATATATATGGTTATATATATATAAAAGATTTGATTTGAAATGAAAAAGAATAAGGAAAAGAAAAGAAAAAGAAAAAAAAAACAAAGTCAACCACCCAAACGAGTGGGCGGCCCCCCCCCCCTTTTTCTTGGGCGCTGCAGCATGCAACCCGCACCAACCCGTGAGGTATTGGGTGCACATAAGCATTTTGCTAATCCTAGTATTACTAGGTTTTGCCCCCAACTTGCGATAAATATAACTTCGTCCACAGACCTCAAAACCCTAGACTTCCAAAACGAAAATTTTAGCAGAACATACCCTCTTCGCCTACGAGTTCGTTTCACCAGCAACGGAGTTGTGTGCACGACGAACGGAGCATCGGAAGTCAGCCCCGCGTCACCTACGGAGCAGTTTTCCCACTCAAGGTACCCTACTTCCCGATGACGTAACTTTTTGCTCGTAACTCCAATTTTCGATCCGTAAAATGTTCTGGAAAGTAGACTTGACCCTCTTCGAGATCCCCCAGATGGATTTTGACATGGCCATCCAACTTTCTCGAAAAATCATGACGAAGTTGGAGGAAAACCCGCTTTTCTGAATATTAAAAACTGTTTTGAAACACCAACTTGTCGGCCACTTTTCTTGCTGTCCATTAAGCTTTCGTAAAAATTAATTGAAGGCAGTCAAAGACAACCTAATCGAGATTGTAACGCACCTTTTGGATTCGCTTTTTATCTAGTATGTAGAAGGTTACACGTTGTTAAAGTTTTCCGAAAAACTGTAAATTCTGTTTTCAAAAAAGTGAAAAAAACACCCGATACGGCGTGCGCCCCGACAAACCAGGCGACGTGGTCGCATACTATACACATCGAAAGGCGAGTATGGATGTTGTTGACATGTGAGAACTGACGGAACTCGATTTCATTGCATGTGCGCGACGAAATCAATGCGTATCCGTCAAGATACCCCGTATCGTCCCTTTGCAAATTAAGTCACAACTTTGTGCACACTCATCATATCGCGATGAAACTTGCGCCATTGGACTCGAAATATTTTTCTGGTCCTGTGAGCCAAGTTTGGTCCGATTCTGAGACCGTTGATCGGGACGCTATTTTGGCGGGCCCACAATCCCACTCCATGGGCGATTTTGTGCACAGCCCACCGGAATCCAAAATTGGACATACCGTTGGGTTCGTCTCATCAAAACAAATCCATAGACATGTAGTTTGACGACTTTAGAGACCGTAGGTTCTGGCGCGCATTTCGGTGCAAAGCGGGTCCAACGGCGGATATCGTTTTGACCCAAAATTACGATTTTGTCCCTGTTCCAGAATTTAACTTTTGGATAGGCGTTTCATAGGTATATCTTTTATTCCAAACTCGTTCGTGATGTTTGTTTCAGCATCGGGAGCTTCTTATGGATTTTGACTTTCGTGTTGACGATTCTGATTGTTGGATTTTGCTGCTTCTCGCACCACCCGCAGGTAAGATACCTTGCCATTATACTGTTTATATTCAGTTGCATTTTATTACATATTACTGTTCATTATTTCTAGTTCTTGTAGTTCTTGATTATTGTCTGCACAGTGATATTAGATATACTTTATTATTATCCTTTGATTGCATATGGACTTAGAGTTAAGAGACTACCGTTGTAGTGTATTGCATATACCTTGACACAGTCGTACCACGAGGATGTGTGAGATGAGTAGCATGTAGAGGTTCTTGCGCGTGGGCTGATCCCCCATGTGCACGCGTTAGGGCTAACTGCTAATAGAGGCGTGTTATAAGACTTAGCAGTTAGTTGAGGTACATGGTCATGGATGTGACTTGACAAGTACATTGGGTGGGGAGAACATTACCTGACGTATGGGCTTCTATGCACTTCTCTTATTACCTGTGTGCTCCGCCGGAGACGCAGGCTCCAGGTGCCCTCTGACGTTATCCAGAGCGTTATGGACGTAGCCCCTTGCACATGATGCCCTCTGACGATCTTCGGACGTTACGGACGCAGGCCCCTGGTGCCCTATATGGGGACTATGCCGATCCCATTTACAGCCAGGGCTCATGCGTCGAAGGATTGTTTCTCAAATTGCATGTTCACTTTAGTATGGATAGATTACCTTATTGTGTCTTGTCACTTTCTTTGATTGTGGCATATTTTATATTCAGTATTTATATGGCATGTTTATTGTATCTTGTTACGTCCCTCTGAGGACCTGGTTATCTTTCCAGGTGTGTGCTTCTGTGATTTTTACAAGTGTTCTAGCCAAGGCCGTGATCTTCTCCATTCTTTCGAAAACGATTGCACTTGGTTCATCTCGCTATTTTATCGATCACTTCTTGTACATTTTATTTGAGATAGTTGGTAGTGGACTTTGTCTCCGCCCAACGATTGTATACATGACAAATTCAAAGTAGCTTTTATATCATTTATTTATCTAATGGATGAGATTTAGTTATTATGGTTCTACTGCATTTTACAGCTTATGTATTCATACGAGGTTTCCATATATTGGAGTATACTTCGTATGTATACAGCTGGCATGTCGATGTACCTAGTCCCACGTATTTTGGGACTGGAGCGTTACATGTTTTTGTGGTGGCCCATGCAGGTCGATTTTGTCACTTCGGTTACGTTACTATACCGATGTGAACCTGCAACATAGGATTAGAATCTAGGAATCTCATCCATACAGCTTGACCCCTTCCGTTGGCTTTACATTTTGAACTCTCGATCGACCTCCTTGAATTGTATCTTGCTTGATTCCTTTCTACCGCCGATTCTTATTTTCGTGTATAGTGTCAACTAGGAAGATGACTACACTAGTATATGCTCATAGGTCAAACACATGGCTAGAATGGTTATATTGGCAATTGGAATACATTCAAGACTCTAATTGAGTTAAAAATATTTCTTTGTGTGTGATTTAATGATTAGTAATTGGTAAAGTAGGATACTACCAAGGAATGTTTTAATCTTGAGATTTTTAAATAGTAAACACCATAGGATTGATATGGCAGAAAAAAAAATATAGCTAGAATCTTTATATCATTGATTTAAGAAATCTATTGGCTTTTGATATTTGATATTTATGAATTATTGGGTTATAACTATATATCTTTGCACAAGTATAAAATTGATTTGCATTTCGAGTTGTGATATTTAAAATTTTTGGGTGATAGATATACATCTTTGAACAAATATAAACTTTATTTGATTTTTGAGTTTTGATGTTTATGAGTTATTGTATTATAGTTATACACCTTCGAACAGTTATAAATTTGAATTGAGAACGATCTTAGCTTTTTTAAAAAAAATGGCCATATGAATTATTTAAATTTGAATTGTACAACTTGCGATTTTCGTGTTTAGTAAATTTTAAATTTTAGTGGAAGTAATGATGGCAAATTTTGGTTTAAATATTTAAAAGTTATGAAAACAATTTTTGAGAATTTTTCTTTATTTTAAATTGTGTCCTATGATTGAGGATTTACAGATCTATTTAGAAAAAAAAAAGATTTTGACTTATAAGATTATTTGAAAATTTTAGTTTAATGTGGGATTGCTAATATTAAATTTTTTTTGGAGAATTTCGAAGGATGTGATGGAAATTTTTTTTTGGATTAATTACAGGAAGTTACCATTTAAAAGTTGTAATTTTGTTTGAATAACTTAGCACGAATGGAAGTTAAAATTTATGAGAGCATGGAGCTTAATTTTTTCTTTTATTGCTTTTAAATGCTAAGAGTTTTATTATGAGTTATTTGAAAATTTTAGAGTGCTAAATTTTTTATTGATTGTGAAATCTTTATGGATTCGTGAATTATGAACTCTTGAATTAAATAGTTGAGTTTAAACATTAATTTTGGAAAAGGTTAGTAGAAACGTGATAAAAATTTTGCTTTGAGATTTATGAGAGTGATTTAAATTTTTTTTTTATGAATTTGAACTGCTTGGAGTGAATACAAATTTTGGTGGTTTATTTTTGAAACTTTTGGAGGATACTTGAGTTTAATTTTAATAGTAGGCCAAGATAACCCTACTGAGTATTCCACAGTAATTGCCATGTCACCCATGACCATGATAGTAGTATATACACAAGTGTTGAGTAGTCATCTAACCAGCTATGTGACTGTATTTCCACCTCGGCTTACTCGACCTTCATTTAATTCTAGATCTTTTAATTGCGAACTTCTAACCCACTTGCAATTTGAATAATGATTTAATTGTTCCTTAACTGTATTCATTTAGGATACTATCTTCTTACTAGAACTGTGCCCCTAAATTATTATTTTTATGGATTCTTTAATTAATTTTATTTCATGCTTTAACTTGATCTTCTTTAGTTTTGTGCATTAATTATCACCTCGTGAACTCCCACTTCCTATTTTAGATCTTTTGGCGTCCCTTACCGTGACTTGGATATTTGGAGCACAACACTAGACTTTTTCTTCCAACAAATTTCATATGTAAGACCTAGACAAGTCCACCTTCATGTAGATATATCATGTCCCACTAAAACATGTCTCCTTGTACTCTATTTCTTGATATGACCTTATGGTCAAAATGGCCAAACTATAACATTTACCATGATACCGATTTTTTTTACCACGGATAGAGATCCAACCTTGACTCAATCCCTTAACCCGATAGGTGAATTTTGTTCTACTTAGTTCCTTAAATGCGTAAATGTGTACTTATCTTGATTGTTTGACCCATTGTCCTATGATACTATTAGTTTAACTCTTGTAAGTTGGGTAGAATACCTCACCACCTAACAAACATTTTTCCTTGTGAACCACATTGGTAAATTCACTTAGACTATAAATTCAGAGGACCCTACCTTATCAAGTCTACCCAGTCATAGATGAAGAAACACTGGGACAACTGTATAGGCCCAAACTTCGGGCGAGCCTTGATTTTAAAAGATCTTAGACTATTTTAAATTCCTTCATCAGTACCTTCCTTGCTCATATCTTGACAATCTCATGCTGCTAAGGTAGCTTCAGTTTTGCAAGCTTATTTTTTTCCAAGCTTGATCATGACATATTTTATTGGGTGCACCCACTAACATATTGTCTAATTAGAATCGGTGCATGATGGTCTGATCAACCTATTGCACTTTGGTTCGCTTATCGCATATTATTCTACGTGGATGGAGACATAGTAAACCTGCCTTAGAGTCTCATCCGCGACAGTCTTGGCAATTCTCTTTTGAATTATTTTCTTCGCCTATGAACCCCGTAATTCGTACTCAATATATAACACCGTCTTTGAAACCTTGTTGTTCTTGTTTTTTACTCATTTTGGAAAGACAAGGCACTGTACTTGCTAAGATAGACTCAAGGTATCATCTTTGGTTGCCCAATCGGTTAATTATATACAAATGTAGATAGCCACCGACCGACTCATGTGGCTATATCCTCGCCTTTAACTATTCCTCATTTCTCAACCCTAGAATTATTATCGTGTCCTTCCAATTGTTCTTGAGCACTCGAGAACAATTCTAATCATTCACTTCAATCAAACTCTCAATCGAGGCGATTAGTCTCCAGTTTCTCTCTAGGAACCACATCTCCCAAATGTCTAATTATTCTCTTTGATCTACTCAATTCCTTATTACTCTCCAAATTGGATTATCGAAATTTTGCTACCTTCACTGGCAACCCTTATTCAATTCCATAACTATGATATATTTTTTTATATATCGACTCCACAATTTTCTATTGCACGGTGGGTTGAACGACGTTTTATCGCCTCCACCAAATTTAAATTACATTTTTGGTATTGACGAACTCTTTCGATCCCTCAACCCTATCTACCCTATTAATCCTAAATTTTGAGGACAAAATTCTTGTAAGTTGGGTAGGATGTAAAACCCCTATTTTTATTATTATATTTTTATTATTTTATTAGACTAAAAAAATAAATTTATACAATTGCTAGTTTTATTTATTTATTTTTATGACCCGGCTTGGCCAATTCAGCCCGAACTGGGCCGGACCAAATTTAAGCCCATGTGAGCATGTGGGGTGACCAAGATGGCCATGTAGGAATATTTCATGTGTGTACAAATATTTTTAAATAATTTTGAGACTTGTTGAATATTTATTGACTTTTGGTACAAAATTTATATTTTATTAATAAAATAATATTTTACAAGATGGTATAACTTTCTGGACCCACACATGGGTGAGCGGTAAAGTTCACCCATTGGGACGATTATTATTATTTTATTATAATTTAAGTTATTTCATGGAGATTAAAATATGTTCATTCTATTTAGATATTATTATTATTATTATTATTATTGAGATTGATTTATTGTAAGATGAATTTATATATATATATATATATATATATATATATATATATATATATATATATATATATATATATATATATATATATATATATATATATATATATATGTAGATATATTTAAATATATTTGGATATGTGATATTTAAAGTGTCATTTGTATTTAAATGATTTTTGGATATATATGGTTATATATATAAAAGATTTGATTTGAAATGAAAAAGAATAAGGAAAAGAAAAGAATAAGAAAAGAAAAGAAAAAGAAAAAGAAAAAAAAAGTCAACCACCCACATGAGTGGGCGGCCCCCCCCCCCCCCCCCTTTTTCTTGGGCGCTGCAGCATGCAACCCGCACCAACCCGTGAGGTATTGGGTGCACATAAGCATTTTGCTAATCCTAGTATTACTAGGTTTTGCCCCCAACTTGCGATAAATATAACTTCGTCCACAGACCTCAAAACCCTAGACTTCCAAAACGAAAATTTTAGCAGAACATACCCTCTTCGCCTACGAGTTCGTTTCACTAGCAACGGAGTTGTGTGCACGACGAACGGAGCAACGAAAGTCAGCCCCGCGTCACCCACGGAACAGTTTTCCCACTCAAGGTACCCTACTTCCCGATGACGTAACTTTTTGCTCGTAACTCCGATTTTCGATCCGTAAAATGTTCTGGAAAGTAGACTTGACCCTCTTCGAATCCCCCAGATGGATTTTGACATGGCCATCCCACTTGCTCAAAAAATCAAGATGAAGTTGGAGGAAAACCCACTTTTCTGAATATTAAAAACTGTTTTGAAACACCAACTTGTCGGCCACTTTTCTTGCTGTCCATTAAGCTTTCATAAAAACTAATTGAAGGCAGTCAAAGACAACCTAACCGAGATTGTAATGCACCTTTTGGATTCACTTTTTATTTAGTATGTAGAAGGTTACACGTTGTTAAAGTTTTCTGAAAAACTGTAAATTCTGTTTTCAAAAAAGTGAAAAAAACACCCGATACGGCGTGCGCCCGGACAAACTGGGCGACGTGGTCGCGTACTATATGCATCGAAAGGCACGTATGGAAGTTATCGACGTATGGGAACTGACGGAACTCGATTTCATTGCATGTGCGCGACGAAATCAATGCGTATCCGTCAAGATATCCCGTATCGACCCTTTGCAAATTAAGTCACAACTTTGTGCACACTCATCATATCGCGATGAAACTTGCGCCATTGGGCTCAAAATATTTTTCTGGTCCTGTGAGCCAAGTTTGGTCCGATTCTAAGACCGTTGATCGGGACGCTATTTTGGCGGGTCCACAATCCCACTCCATGGGCGATTTTGTGCACAGCCCACCGGAATCCAAAATTGGACATACCGTTGGGTTTGTCTCATCAAAACAAATCCGTAGACATGTAGTTTGATAACTTTAGAGACCGTAGGTTCTGGCGCACATTTCGGTGCAAAGCGGGTCCAACGGCGGACATCATTTTGACCCGAAATTACGATTTTGCCCCTGTTCCAGAATTTAACTTTTGGACAGGCGTTTCCTAGGTATATCTTTTATTCCAAACTCGTTCGTGATGTTTGTTTCAGCATCGGGAGCTTCTTATAGATTTTGACTTTCGTGTTGACGATTCTGATTGTTAGATTTTGCTGCTTCTCGCACCACCCGCAGGCAAGATACCTTGCCATTATACTGTTTATATTCAGTTGCATTTTATTACATATCACTGTTCATTATTTCTAGTTCTTGTAGTTCTTGATTATTGTCTGCACAGTGATATTAGATATACTTTGTTATTATCCTTTGATTGCATATGGACTTAGAGTTAAGAGACTACCGTTGTTGTGTATTGCATATACCTTGACACAGTCGTACCACGAGAATGTGTGAGATGAGTAGCATGTAGAGGTTCTTGCGCGTGGGCTGATCCCCCATGTGCATGCGTTAGGGCTAACTGCTAATAGAGGCGTGTTAGAAGACTTAGCAGTTAGTAGAGGTACATGGTCATGGATGTGACTTGACAGGTACATTGGGTGGGGAGAACATTACCTGACGTATGGGCTTCTATGCACTTTCCTTATTACCTGTGCGCTCCGCCGGAGATGCAGGCTCCAGGTGCCCTCTGACGTTATCCAGAGCGTTATGGACGTAGCCCCTCGCACATGATGCCCTTTGACGATCTTCGGACGTTAAGGACGTAGGCCCCTGGTGCCCTATATGGGGACTATGCCGATCCCATTTACAGCCAGGGCTCATGCGTCGAAGGATTGTTTCTCAAATTGCATGTTCATTTTAGTATGGATAGATTACCTTATTGTGTCTTGTCACTTTCTTTGATTGTAGCATATTTTATATTCAGTATTTATATGGCATATTTATTGTATCTTGTTACGTCCCTCTGAGGACCTGGTTATCTCTCCCGGTGTGTGCTTCTGTGATTTTTACAGGTGTTCTAGCCAAGGCCGTGATCTTCTCCATTCTTTCGAAGATGATTGCGCTTGGTTCGTCTCGCTATTTTATCGATCACTTCTTGTACATTTTATTTGAGATAGTTGGTAGTGGACTTTGTCTCCGCCCAACGATTGTATACATGACAAATTCAAAGTAGCTTTTATATCATTTATTTATCTAATGGATGAGATTTAGTTATTATGGTTCTACTACATTTTATAGCTTATGTATTCATACGAGGTTTCCATATATTGGAGTATACTTCGTATGTATACAGCTGGCATGTCGATGTACCTAGTCCCACGTATTTTGGGACTGGGGCGTTACAGTATCCAAATTGAAATAGGACTTAGTTAATGTGAAATAGAGTTTGTGGGTAGGCTCCTAAGTTAGAATCGGGATTGCGTTTGAAGTGGGGAGAATGGTATCACATGATACCATTGAGTATCTTACGATACTCAAGATAATGGGTAATTGAATAACATGGACCGTAAGATGGACTGGATGTCCACTTTACCTAGGAAACTTGGTAGGTAATGTTAGTATAGGTTAGTATCCTACTACCCTAGGAAGCCGGGAGTGAAACTCCCAAGGGAAAGCCACTTGGCTTTAGTGTTAGAGTGGTAAAGGGTATATATATATATATATATATATATATATATATATATATATATATATATATATATATATATATATATATATATATATATATATAAAGGGTAAACGGGTAAATTCAAGATACGGGATACGGGTAGTCGGTTTGACTTGAAACTTAGACGTCTTGATAGGTACACCCAATAAATGTCATATTTGAACCAATTTCGGCTCGGTTGACCCAGAGTTGACTTTTTACCCAAAAGTAAACAATGAGTCAACCCTTTGTCTAAAATGGACCAAATCCAAACTAGAGTTGACTAGTTGACTAAAAGTCAACTGTTAGTCAACATTTTATCAGTTTGACCTAGAGTTGACCAGAGTTGACCAGGGTTGACCAGTTGACAAAAAGTCAACTATAAGTCAACTCTTGACCCCATTTGACTTGCTTTGACTTGTTTTGACTTGCTATGACTAGTATGACCTAGAGTTGACTTAGTTTGACTTAGATTGACTTGACATGACTTAGTTTGACTTAGATTGACTTGACAGGACTCAGTGTGACCTAGTTTGACCTAGATTTCATATCATTCATTAGAAATCATTCATAACTTTGTTAAACCTAAATTAACATGCAATATCTTATCTTTAGGTCTCTGATTACCACTCTGAGCATTGATATACCCTACAGCTCAGGACAGCAGGCGAGTACATTCACTGATAGTTTTCTTTGTCTTGATATCTGCTATATCCGATTCAGTTGTAGTGTCTTACTCGATTTCCAGTCACGATAGTTCACGGACTAGTATATGTTGGATCATGACATAAGATATTGTTCCTAGATTTTCTCGATATATTGTTACATTTCCTGTCTTATTCCCTGTACTAGTAGAGACACCAATTTCTAAGGGGACTTGCTACCCTCTTATGGAATCACGTGCCATGACGTATCATGTCCAGATCCATTATACTATTCGGGGATGGAGAATTATTAGGAGCTATGTGATTAAAGCCACCCTATCACTATATTCTTGTGCTCGTGCCACTCTTCCCTCACGTAGGGTGTAGCGAGATCCTATTTTCTTTGTGCTTGCTATCCAGGTTGGCCGGTATAACCCTTCCCAGATTTTGTGTGATTGTCGGGCCAAGTGGATAGCCTGTCCTGTAACATTTTCCAAAGCCGATCACATAACGTTCTAATAATTCAAGGCACATTTTATATTTTCTTTATCTTATCTTATATCCTGCTCTGTTCTGCATTCAGTACTTTCTCACCATGCTATGATATTCAGTTACTCATATGTTCTACATGCCTTTATGTTGTACCTTGATTTGAGACTAAGTTCTGCTCGGGAAAAGGGTTACAACCCGGTCCTTGTTTGGTTTAAGGGTTGTAACCCAGCTTTCGAACGGTTTCCAAGTCTTCCTATATCTTGTCTTGTATTTTATTATACTATCTCTTATAGAATTTGTCAATTCATATGGAACTGCTGTTTGTGCTTGTACTTGCTCATATTTCTAATAGGATACCGTTGATATATTACAGATGATTCTGAGACAGACTACTCGACCTATTATGGGCTCGAGTTAGATGGAGTAGTCCAGGATCGTGGCCTGATAGTAGAGCCACTAGACTTTGCACTCCCAGAGTAGTCTAGCTTAGTTGGGTTTGCCTGGACTGCGATCCAACTAGTACTATCAGACTGTAGCTTTCTATATTATATTTTGTGACCTTATGATGTTGTGTATATCTCTGGGCTTGTGTTGGATTTTGAACTTATTTCCTATTTCATCTATCATATTTCCCTTCTGTGCTATCTACCTTAGTTTTATCTTATGATTGAGACTGTATTTGCTATGTCACCTCCATTCGGAGTGTATATACTGTACATGTACCTTTATACTGTTAGTCGTAGTATTTATAGACGTTATATACAGCATTCTACCGCCGATTCTGCGGCGTAGACTGGACGTACCCACATGCTCGTGCCCCTGATAAGGGTGCGGGTCGTGACACCCTCCTTTGGGTGATGATCCTTTAGGAGCATCCGTTCTTTCAGCTACGGATGAAGCCAAGGAGGCACGGAGGGAAGTCCAGGAGCTTCGAGCAATGTTCAATGCCCGAGACTCCTTCCGAGCTCTCAGAATACGACAGTCATATCCCGTCGCGTGGAGAGATGTTCCTTTTACCCCATGGTACAAGCCGTTTCATATTGATTCATATGACGGAAAGACCTCTGCTAGTCGGTATATGACTTACTTTGAGGTCACAACCGACCACTTGCCGTATAGTGACGCCATCCTCACACGATTATTTATCGGAGCATTGGAGGGGATCGCATTCGACTGGTACCGTAACCTTTTCGACAACTGTATCTATTTTTTGACGGCTTCAAGCACATGTTCCTGGAGAGGTTCTACGAAGTGGGGCATGATGCGATAATGTCGTCTCTCATGGACATCGTTCAGGAAGAGAGGGAGCTAACAAGGAACTATATCGAGCGGTTCTGCCAAACTGCAATGAGATTGCCCCAAGGAAATCCCGATAAGCTCCTTAATTGAAATCTGCCAGAAGAAGTTGCTCCCCGCAATTAGCCTCTGGATGGGCGACGATCAGTTCAGGGATTGGACGACCTTCATCATAAGTGCTACCAATGCAGAGGCAAAGTTGAAGAAGGCTCACCAGTTGGGATTACACATCCCAGATGGAGAAGGGTAAACTTCCTGGTTCCACCTCCAGCAACAACAACAGTGGCGGCACCTCCAATCGGGACAATAAATACAAAAAGGCCATGGTCGCTGATGCGACCAAGAAGCCTAAACAAAAACATAGGAAAGGTCAATGGCCCAAGTTGAATTACTCATTTAAAGATAGTCATGTCAAATCTATCTTCGATATGCTCTTGCAAGGGGGTAGGATCCAGTTCCCTCCACCAAGGCGCGAGCCCCGAGCGACATAAATGGAGGACCCAAAATATTGTCACTTCTACCGCTATGTCCATCATTCCACTCATGACTGCTTCCAATTAAAGCGGTACATCTAGAGTCTTATCGACTCCAAAGCTCTGTCGATATATTTTGAAGAGGTTATTGTGGCTGCGAACATAATATCAGTTCAATTCAGTAATTTTCCTCCAAAAAATACTCCAGACAGGGTAATACCTGTCCCTCGGGCAACAATAGAGGTTACTAATCTTCCACCCGTCCGGAACCAAACATATAGTTTGGTACCTCTCACCACATCGCGAGGAGAGATCTTGTGGGTGCACACGGACTTAGTGCCCGAAGTTACCCAGGTCGTGTCATCTCCTACCAACAAGAAGAAGGACAGGAAGTCTAGATCCTGCCATACAATTTTAGCTGAAGCTAAGGTTGCGACAGCCGTTGTTACCCGGTCTGGGGTACAAGTCCAGCCCACACTGGACAGTTCAGTCGAAGATCCTCAGCCGGCAACGTTGCCTGCCTCTGATGTTCCAAGGCCGTCTCAGCCTCCACCGGCAGATAAGTCCAAGCTAAAGGAAACCCGCTTCGACAGGCCACTCCGTAACGATGTACCTCAGGGGCTGGAGAAACCTTACAACTTTGACATATTAGCACAATTGGCTAATACGCTAGCAAAGTTGTCATTATACGAGCTCCTAAGGCTCTCCAAGGATCTTCGTGTTGCATTGAGCGAAGCACTCCAAAATGCTGACGCCTACTTAGCCCAGGTCAAGCCTCCAGGGGAAAACCCGTCAGCAGATCTCCAGGGCAGCAATTGTGCGGATGTAATGCCCGACATTGTATTTACCCCACAGGACATGTTGGTCAAGTCTAACTTGCATGATCACCCTTTGTACTACACAGGATACATAGGCGACATCAAGGTGGATCGGATGCATATCGACCCTGGCTCGTCGATAAGCATCATCCCGAAAAGCTTGCTCCAACTTCTGGGCATCCCTATGTACCGGCTAGCGGCGACCAATACTGCCATTAGCAGTTTCAACTCGGGAAGGAACTATCCCCTAGGGAAGATCCGATTGAAGTGCCAGATTGGTGACCTGAAGATGGAGGTTACCTACTACGTCATAGATGCAGACACGTCCTACAACATCCTCCTGGGACATCCGTGGATACATGACTATATGATTGTACCATCCACCCTTCACCAGTGCTTCAAGTATGTCAGTAAGCACGGCTTCGTGAAAACTGAATTCGCCGACATCGATCCCTTCAAAGAGATTGAATCTTATTACTCTTCGGAGGCTTGTCTATATGGCGAATCCAAAAAACACATAACTGACGAACTGGAGGCCATCATAGGGCCAGAGAAACCCATAAGAATTCATCTCTAGGCCCGTAAACCGGGCAAAGCCGCACCCCTCGTCGCAACTTTGCATAAAAAGGTGCCCGGTTCTCCTGCCTTACCTGCACAGTTGGAACCAATGATCATCCGGCTCTCGAGATCCAGTCAGGAGCCAAAACCCGTCATAGGGCCGATGGTGATCCGATTGCCAAAATCCAATCAAAGGCAACAGTAAGATGCGAGGCCCTCTGTGACGCCGATGGTGATCCGATTACCAAAATCCACTCAAAGGCAACCGAAAGACACAAAGTCCCCTGCCGAGCCAATTGTCATCCGTCTTTCCAAGACGAGCCGGCAACCAAGTGTCGATCCGATACCCTCAGGCAAGACAATACCACAAGCTGAACCCTTGGTGGTTAAGTTGCCTAAGACAGCATCCCGACCTCTGGGCTCGCAGGGGGTAGCCGAAGAGGATGTAGAACTCGCCAAGTACCTGGTTGCACAGGTGGATAGTCCCTCTCCTGATGATGTAATCCCTGTGGACAAAATCCCTTATTTCATCAATAAGAGGCTGCCGTTGGACTAAAAAAGGACAAATACTGCCTAGAGTGTCGAGTTATGTACATCAGGTACCTCTGAACTTATACTCTATTCCCTCCGAGGGGACTCATATTGCATCTCTTCGAGTAACAAGTCATGTATATTGATACCACTGAACTTCTACTCTGATATTTCGATTGTCATATATCACGTCTATATTACCTCTGATATAGACAATCTCCTAACTTAACACCGTACCCAACTCGGGATAAAAGACATGGTGTTAAGACCACAAAACCTATAACGTCCATATTACCTCTGTTAGGTTTTGTCTTAAAATCTATTACTCGCACCACCAGTGCACAGAAGAGTAATAGGTCCACCAAAGATTATGCCTGATTATCGTGTGTCACGTCCATATTACCTCTGATACCGATGGTCTTCCGACTTAACACCTGTCCCCAGCCCGGGATAAAAGACGTGGTGTTAAGACCACAAAACCTATCACGTCCATATTACCTCTGGTAGGTTTCATTTCAAATCTATTACCCGCACCACCAGTACGCAAAAGGGTAATAGTCCACAGAAGTTATCCAAATCTATTACTCGTACCATCGGTACGAAAAAAGTAGTAGGTCCACAAAATATCATTCAAATCTATTTGCTCGTATTTCCAAATGCACAAAAGGGCAATAGGTCCACAAAAAGTCCTCCAGTAGGATATTCTCTATTAAAATACTGTATTAGGCCCTCTAATACAAGCACCACAGATACCACAAGCAAAAAATTGAGTGAATGTATTCTATTTTCAGTTACATTCATAGGACTACACCTCCAGTAAAGGATTACACTAGTGTGCAAAAGAAGCAAAACACAAACTACAGCTAAAGACAGACAGAAACACAAAGACAAATATGAACGTTTATTTTTCATATTCCCGGAAACAACAATTACATGGCATCCCATGGATCCTTATAGTCAAGGATCATAGTTGTGTTGAGGCATATACCATTCCCTCAGCCATTTCGCATACGAAAGATCTATTTGATTAAGGTCTTCGACGGAAGCCGGTGGGTCAGAACTCTCAGTGCTACTACCCTCAGACCTGGGTTCCTCCTTTACAGCAGCCTCAATCTTGGGAGTAATTCCCTTTCCGATGGACGCCAGCTCTTCTTTTACCTCAACTTTTGGTATCACCTCCTCCATAACAAACGGTGACTCTTGTTTGATGAAAGGGGGCATCATCTCCTCCTTCACAATGGTCTCAGCCTTCGGCATGGATGCTGCAAAAATCAAAAAAAGAAGATAGTCATATAAAGACAAAGTAAATAGGCTCCTTATTTCAGTTATACGGCCTAGCCAAACAGAACTCTTACGGCTCAGTCATGAGGCACTTATGCGGCTCAGTCATGAAGTGCTCATGCGGCTCAGTCATGAGGCACGTATGTAGTTTATACAGTTCAATCATGAAGTATTCATGCGGCCCCATCCTGAGGCCGGCTCAGTCATGAAGTGCTCATACGGCTCAGTCATGAGGCACTTATGCGGCTTAGTCATGAAGTGCTCATACGGATCAGTCTTGGGGCACTTATGCGGTTCAGGTTCAAATGTGTAACGCTTATGCGGCTCAGCCCATGCGGCCCATTCATACAGAACATATGCGGTCCAAATGAGATAAGGCATGCATCGACCAGGCTTAAAGCATAGAGGCGATATATGACAGGCTCGCGTATAAAATATACGATATGGCCATTCAAAATTTTAGTCGTCGTCTTCCCATTGTCCTCACCCTTGATAGGGGGTTGCACGTCGGAATGAATGGAAGGAGAATCCGCTGCTCTCGACGGAAAGGCAAGTCCCTTCCCTTCGGCCGTAGCACCAGTCGACTTGGAAGCTTTTGGAGCCATGGTTAAACTAAGACAGAAAGATGAAGACAAAGGAGAAGAAGGTGAAAGAGAAAAAATCTCTCTCCAAATGACCCCTATTTATAGAGTTTTTGAAGAGTGCCGCTTCGATTCTCGAGATCATTAAAGATAATGACGATGTTTGGGAATTTTATCCCTAGTAACCGTCGGCTTTATCTCGAAAAGTGAACCCAAATCTAAAACCAAATCAAGGAATTAAATACAGCAGTGACAGCTGGCAGGCTTGATGGGGTCTCTCTATGGCTCAAGATTTCCCTGTGGCTCAAGATCTCTCTACGGTTCAAAATTTTCCTGCAGCTCAAGACTCCCTGCGACTTGACACATATCTCCATGCTTCTTATTCAAAGTATTCCAAATTTGTAATTTAAAAACTTTGAAGGGGGTCTTGTAGAAGCATGGAAAATATGGGGGTTCATGCGGATCACAACTGGCCATATGAGTACTTTGGGCCAAACTGGTCCGTATAAATGAGAGCCATATTACAGATTCAGTACCCCATGCGGCCTGTCTGCAACCAGACTGATTCGAGCCACAGAAGGTAGATATACGGCCAAGTTGATCAGTCCTTCTGATAAAGTTGACAAACTCTGTCAAAACTGACAAAAATGACAGTTCTGATACTCTAACAAAAAGATAAGACGTGATCAGACAAAATGTCATGTCAGGGTTCATGTGCCTAAACATAGTCATGCAGCCAGAAGAATTTCTACCCGAGCCGCATGAACCTTATGTGGCTTAACCTATACGGCCCTAAAGTCTTTAAGCTTCATGCGGCTAAGGGAGACTGTAATCTAAGTCGCATGAGCTTTATGCGGCCCAAACTACAGAATCTTTGCGGCTCAAAAATCCTTAAGCTAAGAGAGCCTGCGACCTAAGCCGCATGAGTCTTATGCGGCCCAGCATGGCCAAAGACTGAAAGACTCATGCGGCTCAAAATGACTCCAGCAGATTAATTCTATCCTGCAACAGGATACGTGGCAGGCTGACCAAGTCTCAACCACCCAGATTTGATACAACGAAATCCCAATAAATTGCTAGCTGGCGGCCAAAGAGAGGGTCTTTACGTGCTTATTAGCCACATGGCCATGGGCCATCTATGCAGCTCAAAACACATATCACTATAAATAGCAGGATGCTACACCCCTGCAAGAGGCTGACAACCTACGAAGGGCAATTTCTTCAAGACCTAGAGACTGCGTCGGATAGTCCAAAGAGTAAAATAGAGTTGATACACTTTTCCGAGCCTCCACTGTCACCCCCCAGAATAAAAAACTAAACAATTGTACTTATATTGTTTCCTAGGATTTCTTTCTAGGCTTTTCTATGTACAAGCGAGTTTGCAATCAATTTTAGTGTTTCTGTAATACCTGTCTTTGATATTTTAATGGCAAACAAGGCATGCATGTCACTACCACATTTTAGTCTTGAGGGTATTTTGGTTATTTTGGTTTTTATGAATTATTTTATTATTTATTTGCATTGGTGTGTGATTTTTGACTTTTGCTAGTTGTGACTTTAGAGACTAGCCGAGAGTTGACTTTGACTTTAGTGACTTAGTTAGCATGGTGTGGGACCCTAATGTAAATTAAGTTGGTCTTAGTTGACTTGAGTGTGGCTAGGGTTCATGAGAGGATTAGGAGAGTTTTGAATTTGGACTTATGGCTAAGGGGTTGAGCTAACTAGCTTATGATCTTGTCTCAAAGCCCATTTACATGAACCCTAACCCTAATCCCCTACATGGCCGGCCACCATAGCCTAATTTTAATCTAATTTCAGCCTATATAAAATCTCTTCAAGACCACTTGCCTCTTTTAGAAATTTCCCTTTAGGAAACCCTAATTTCTTTCCCCTTTCATCATTCCTCCACAAAATTGATCCTAATCTTTTGCATTTGATTCCAAATCTGGAGTAGAAGTTGAAGGAGGCTAGCTTGCAAGGAGGGGAGCTCATTGGGACATTGCTTGAGGAAGGAGACTTTACTATTTGGAGCTTTTTCTTGGAGATTGGCTCTCTATAGGTAATTTCTTCAAATTACCTTAAAATCTTGATTTCTATCCATAGATGCATCCATCTAGGGGTCCTCTAGCTGTAGGAAAAGTTTAGTAAAAATTCGTGTTGATTTGGTGTCCGTATCGGACACGTATCAGTGTAGGCTTATAGGTGTTCGATAGAATGCCACAATGAATTTTATTTTGTTATTTTCAAAATGTATTTGAACAATTTTGTAGATGTTCATGTGCACTTTGATTTTTGTGGGGACTGAGCACACTTTTGAGTCGGATTCGGATCCAAAATTGGATACGAACTTGTGCACGATGACCCCGTACTGTGTCCTGGTACCTGACACTGATTTTGGACACGCCACGCCACGTGGTAGCCTGACACTTGGCTGGTAGGTCGGGGCAGTGACTGACAGGTCACCCCCAAGCCATGCATGGCCACGTGTCATATCAGACACGTTCTCACACACACACACATTTTATACTGACACTGTTCAGTCGATTTCCTTCGACTGATACGTGTGTCATGTCACACACAGATACGTTTTAGACCCAAATTAGGGTGTCGACCCTCTAGCCCTATCCCTGGCGAATACGTGGACATGAGCACGAGGTATCACGTATTGTGTGTCGTGTGTACGAACCCGTGTCCGCTGCACGACGCTATGCTGTGCAGTTGTACCTGTACATGTTTAATTTGTTCTGAATACTTCGTGTCCACTTGTGTGGACATGAAAACCCCCTCTGACACGCAATCACATGTGCCTAGCACCTGTGCACACATTGGTTTGAGATTTATTTGATTTTCGTTTGGATTTGGGTTCTTGATGTTAACTGAACCTGAGAATCGGTTTCCTTTACTATTAACTGAGTTTATGATTCGAATTTATGATTCAATGTTAAGTTCAGATGTGTTATCATAGCTGGGTACATAATGATTCATGTCTAGGTTTGTATTTTGGGTTTTCATTTTGAATTTGGGTTTGATTTCGAAAAGAACTGTTGATTTACAGATATTAGGTTGTGTATTTCTGAAATGAAGGGTTATGCATATATATATATGTGATGAACTGAATGAGGGATTATATGGTATTTTTCCTGAGATGTAACCTTTTTACTGTTGTACACACAACCCCAGACCTCAACTCTCCTCCACCATGTTCTGGACACATACTATTCACTAGTGCACATCAAACACACACACGCCTACACTTGACTGAACACTGGAAACACACAGGAACCCGAGAACACTATGTAACCTGTACACACACACTATGTAACCTGTTCACACACTCCCTATCACTCATAATCTGTACGCACACACACCATATAGCTGAACACACACACACACACACACACACACACACACACATAAAACCCACACCATCACTCATTGTTGCCTGTCACACATATAACCCCTGTACACACAACACACACACATTACACATGTATGCTATTACACAAAAACCTGAGAAGTGTTCCCTGCCAACCTGATTTCACACATTACCTGAGAACAATAACCACTCACACACACATCCTATCACTCATTTACCTGAGAAAACACACACACACACTCTCTAACTTGTAGAACACACACACACCCCCCTAATTACTGTCACACATTACCCTTGTCCACACACATACACCATATCACTATCCACTACAATGTTGACACACACACTCACTCCTATTTATATATGTATACCATGTTGTGCCTTGCTTGTGTAATTGGGCACTAGCCTATATGAATACCTCTCTATATATATATTGTATATATATATATATATATATATATATATATATATATATATATATATATATATATATATATATATACATAGTTTGTATTTGAGTGTGTGATAACTTGTTTTGCCCTTTGATTGTGTTTGAGTACAAGCCTAGGCTTGGTTAGGCTTAGTAAGACTTGATTGGACTAGGATTGGCCTAGTTGACCTAGTTTGACTAGTGAAGTTGACTATAATTGACCAATAATTGACTTTAGTCTAGAATGACCTAGAATTCATATAGAATGTATTGTAAAGTTTAATATTACCATTCTGGACATGTTGTGACCTGTGTTGCTCTAAATATGACTCATCTACTCTGTCTAGACATATACACCCATCGAATACTCAGGATATAAGGTTAGTACATTCTCTGACCGTTTCATACTTGATAGGATTTATATTTATGCTCTAGATTACTTTACTTGATGCTGTTACGTTGTTAACACGGATTGGTACTATATGGATCCCTTCATGAGATGTTATCCCCCTTGGAAGCATCGGGATACGTCATGTCACGTGCTTTTCACGTACATTATGTATTCATGTGCTTTCACCATTCACGTACAATCTTGTGATTCATGTACACTCATGTTCACAGAGCCCCTCATGTATACTTCATGTGCATCCATTTATGCGCCCCTATGTGAAATCATGTACAAAAATATAACTTGTCTGTATCCTTGTATATTGATTGGGGTACGGGGGAGTATAAATGGTCATGTGAATAATTCCAAAGTAGTGTAATCATGTGAAAACTCTTAGTATAATCATGTGCAAATTCAAGCCATTTACATGTCTATCTTGTACTCTACATCACTAGCCACCGTTAGATATTTCCTTATAGTCATCTCTTTTACTTCATATATATTCTTTAACATTTCATGTATCTTACTCTATAGCATGCTTACATTTTCTGTTATATTATGAACTGCATGAGCTATATTGTGCTCGTTCCTATCCTGACTGGACATATTAAAATATTATAGATGACATTGAGGAGTTCTGTCCTATATACTACGGAGCAGGCCTAGATGACACCTGCGAGCTGGACTCCCAGGAGGACCCAGTCCTTGCATAGGACATTACCCCAGTAGTCTAGGCTAGTTAGCTAGACTAGTTATCTTACTTTATTGCCTTGTCTTATTTTGGATACATTATGTACTTATTTGGGATATTATTATTCTAGATGTTATGGAGATGTTATCTTAGACTCTTAGACTTCTTCTTCTGTTGTATTTCATTTGGCGACTTTCATATCTATCTATCTTATAATATTTTCTACCTTAGCTGTGATTGAGTTGTACATTTCTATATTGTCCTCCATTCGGAGTATATATATTGTACATGTACCTTATAATTGTTAGATGTATGTGACCTAGGACAACGTTCTACCGCCGAAACTACGGGTGCGGGTCGTGACACATTTTTAGTGGTGGCCCATGCAGGTCAACAGATTTGTAGTAGTATTCGAACTAGAGTATCACTACAGCCTGCAGTAGGATATATGATATAGTTTTGGGGTACTCAATCATATTAGGAAAACTCCGATCCAATACTTGCTATCTAAATTCTTATTGATTAAATGCTTTCCTTGAATAAATGAACTGTCCTCCTTTGATTTTTCGCTTTATTCTCAGTAATTGCTTCTTGTTTTGATCTGTCTTTAGGATGGTTATGGAGATACGATCTCATCGCTCCGGTCTGGGGGATACTATCGAGAGGTCAGCCACCTCTCGTCTTGTTCAGTAGGGCCTCGAGACCGCAGCTCCTGTTGTGTTAACTCAGGTTGGCATTTCTGCTGCATTTGGAGGTGCACCTCCGCCTGTACAGATACCTTCCCCCACCATTCCTGATTTATCTCGGCAGTAGCCACCTTCCGGATCGGTTGATGCAGCGCAGTTGTTTGACTTCTTTCAGAGGATGGTGGAGGCCCAGCGACAGCAGTCCGCTCATTTTCAGCAGGGTATAGAGAATGCCCATCAGCTTGCCCTGACGACTGTGGAGAGAGTTATTGTGCAGCCTCAGGCAACCCAGATGTAGCCATATCAGCCGAGGACACCAGGGATCCAGGACTTCCAGAAGATGCGTCTGTGGGACTTCCGCGGTACTGAAGGGATTATGTACGCGGATGACTGGATAGAGCACATCGAGGAGTTCTTTCGGCTGGCGGAGATACCAGCACGACTGCAGATTGAGGCGGCAGGTAGTCAGATGTAGGACCTGGCCTGCACATGGTACTAAACGGACCCGAGGGTCGGTACATAGGGGCAGACTTGGGTAGCCTTCAAAAAGCTGTTCAAGGAGAAGTTTTTCCCTTACACAGCTCTTGGCGTCCTGGAGACGCAATTTGAGAGCTTAGTTCAGGGTAGTCAGACTGTCAATAAGTACGCTGGGGAGTTCTACCGTCTGGACAGATTTGTTGAGGGACTCAGTAAGACGGCAAAGGCCCGGAAATTTCGAAAGAGGTTAGTCAAGGAGGTCAAGTCCTTGACCAAGAGTGACCGGAGTGCCACTTTTGAGAAGATTCTGGTGGGTGCCCTAGAAGTAGAGGGTAATCTTAAGCTGAGGCTCAAGAGGGGACTAGACGCTCATGGAGCCAGTGGCAGCGAAGGACCGGCCAAGAGGCCTCACTTTCAGTAGCAGCATCAGCATCAGCAGAGGCAGTTCCAGCCACAGTTGTTCCAGGGGCAGGGTCGTGCACCTTTCCAGCAGGTACAACAGCAGCAGCCGTGGTTTCAGCCGCAGGCACTCAGACAGCAGCCCATTAGTTGTGGCTTCTGCAAGAAGCCAGGGCATATATGGAATGACTACAGGAAGAGGCTCGAGAAGTGCCTAATCTGCGGTTCGATGGAGCACCAGCTGAAGGAGTATTCCATATCTTCAGGACGAGCAGCTCAGGGAGCGGGAGCCTGAGCTCCAGCAGTGCAGCAGATGGGACCCTTGTAGACTCAGTAGCAAAGATTCACTCAGCATCAGCAGCAGGCCAGGGGAGGTCAGCAGGGACGAGCTTTTGCCATGGCAGCTGAGGACGTAGAGGCTATCGGGGAGCTGATCGCAGGTTCTATTCTTCTCGGCTTCATTCCAGCTTTTTCGTTGTTCGATTCAGGGGCTTCCCACAGCTTCATATCTATATCTTTTGCTATTAGACACCACCTTGTATTTGAATCATTGCCTAGGACTTGCAAGATCATGATCGGAGGTGGTATTATCCTCGTTAGTGATATTTGCAAAGGTCGGAGAGTTGATTTGGGAGGCCGAGAGTTGGATATGAGTCTGCTCGTGATGCCATTATCGAACTATGATATCGTACTCGGTATGGATTGGTTGAGCAGGCACCACGTCATCATAGATTGCCGCGGGGGTAGAGTTCTTTTCAGAGCACCCAGAGAGCCAGAGTTCGAGTTCACCCGACGGCAGGAGGAGCAGAGCAACAGAGTTTTCTGCGGAGTATCAATTGAGGAGCAGTTAGTGCCACACCCTTTGATAGCGGAGTTCATGGACGTCTTTTTAGAGGATTTGCCAGGACTACCATCGGACAGAGACATGGAGTTCTCTATAGACTTAGTGCCCGGCATAGAGCCGATATCTCAGCACGTCTATAGGGTAAACAACAGCGAGCTGGTTGAGTTGAAGAAGCAGGTGGATGAGCTGTAGGACAAGGGCTTCATTCGATGGAGTTCTTCACCATGGGGTGCACTGATACTCTTCATACCGAAGAAGGATGGGTCGGTCAGGATGTGTATCGACTACAGGGCACTCAACAACCTCACGATCAAGAACAAGTACCCGTTGTCGAGGATCGATGATCTCTTCGATCAGCTAAGTGGGGCAAGGGTATTTTCTAAGATTGATCTGAGGTCAGGTTACCATCAGGTGAAGGTGAAGAAGGAGGATATCTCGAAGATCGCATTCAGGATGCGGTATGGCCAGTTTGAGTTCATGGTAATGCCGTTTGGGTTGACTAATGCCCCGACGGTATTCATGAACCTGATGAACAAGGTGTTCCACCAGTACTTGGACAAGTTCGTGGTGGTGTTCATCGATGATATCCTAGTGTACTCGAAGACTGAGGAGGAGCATGAGGAGCACTTGAGAGTGGTTCTGGAGACTCTCAAGAGGGAGGAGCTTCATGGCAAGCTCTCGAAGTGTGAGTTCTTTCTGGACAAAGTTGACTTTTTGGGTCATGTGGTGACTGGAGATGGGATCTCAGTTGACCCGAAGAAGATCATGACAGTTGAGGCTTGGACAGCACCGAGTTCAGTAGCGGAGATCAGAAGCTTCTTGGGATTGGCAGGCTACTATAGGAGGTTCATGTAGGATTTCTTTCGGGTTGCAGAGCCATTGACTAGGCTGACCCGAAAGGATGCAGAGTTGTCTGGCCAGAGGAGTGTCAAATCGCTTTTGATGAGTTAAAGAAGCGGCTGATGATAGCTCCGATTCTGACATTGCCATCAGGATCAGGAGGGTTCACTATCTACAGTGACGTCTCAGGGAAGGGTTTGGGTTGTGTCTTGCAGCAGCATGGGAAGGTGATTGCCTATGCTTCCGGGCAGTTACGTCCCCATGAGAAGAACTACCCTACCTACGACTTGGAGTTGGTAGTAGTTATATTTGCTTTGAAGTTGTGGAAACACTACTTATACGGAGAGCGGATGAAGATCTTTACAGATCATAAGAGCTTGAAGTATGTGTTTACATAGAAGGAGCTCAACATGAGGCATCACAGGTGGTTGGAGTTGATGAAGGACTTCGATATTTCACTGCAGTATCACCAAGGGAAGGCTAACGTGGTTGCCGATGCCTTGAGTAGGTATTCGACAGCCATGTTTTTGATGATGAATCGTCAATTGCTAGCATATTTGGAGAGTCTGGGGATCGAGGTGGTTGTGCCAGGAGTTCAGATGTAGATGTGGGGCCTTCAGATTCAGTCAGACTTGATGGAGAGGATCAAGTCGACACAGTTCGAGGGTGTTACTCTGCGGTGTATCCGAGAGCAGGTTCGAGCAGGATTGGTGGATGATAGGTTTACTCTTGCAGAGGATGGCACATTGAGAACGGTTCCAGACTGTGTATGTCCAGTGGAGAGCTCCGGGAGTAGGTCATGTAGGAGGCCTACCGCAGTACTCTATACATCCAGGTGCCAACAAGATGTATAGGGATCTGAGGGAGCACGTTTGGTGGTATGGGATGAAGCGGGAGGTAGCTCACTTCGTAGCCAGATGTTTGGTCTGTCAGCAGGTCAAGACAGAGGCCAGAAGGTTTGTTGCAGCCATTGCCCATTCCAGAGTGGAAGTAGGAGCACATCATGATGGACTTTGTTTCTGGATTGCCGCGTACACCAGAAGGGAAAGACGCGATTTGGGTCATCGTAGATAGGTTGAAAAAATCGGCCCACTTTTTGCCATTTAAAGTGGGTACGTCAACTGAGAGTCTAGCAGAGATGTATATACAGCAGATTGTTAGGATTCATGGAGTTCCGGTGAGCATTGTCTCGGATCGGGATAGTCGCTTTACTTTCTATTTTTGGCGGAGTCTGCAAACTAGTTTGGGCACTCAGCTCAAGTTTAGTACTGCATACCACCCTCAGACGGATGGACAGTCAGAGAGGACTATTCAGACACTCGAGGACATGCTGCGGACTTGTATTTTGGATTTTGGAGGATCCTGAAAGGATCACATGTAATTAGTGGAGTTTGCATACAACAACAGTTTTCAGGCCAGCATTGAGATGTCACCATTCGAGGCACTGTACGGACGCAGATGTCGTACACCCTTGTCTTGGGATGAAGTTGGAGAGTGAGCTTTATTGGGATCTGAGATGGTTGTAGATGCAGCCGAGAAGGTGAAGCTCATCAGAGACCAAATTTGCGTGGCGCAGGATAGACATCGGCACTAGGCCGATAGCCACTGCAGACCTTTAGAGTTTGAGGTACAGTTTAGGGATAGGATTAGAATTAGGAGTTGTTTTGTTTGTGATTTTGTTTGATCATGTTTGAATATATTAGTAATTGAGACCTTGGTTGTGATTAGGTTGGAGATCTGGTTTTCTTGAGGATTTCTCCGACACGTGGTACGATACATTTTGGTGGAGGTGGGAAGCTTAGCCCGTGCATCACCTTTCGTGATCAGCGGAAGAGTCGGTGACGTGGCTTATAGGCTAGACTTACCACCTGCACTAATGGGAGTCCATAACGTAGTCCACGTGTCGCAGCTGAGACGGTATGTGGCAGATCCTAGCCATGTACTCGATCACTCAGAGATTGAGGTAGGACCTACTCTTAGCTATCCAGAGCAGCCCGTGGAGATTCTGGATCGACGGGAGAAGATTCTGAGAAACCAGGTGATACCCTTAGTTCGCATCGCATGGAGACATCATTCTCCAGGAGAGTCTACCTGGGAGCGGGAGGATGAGATGCGCTAGCGATACCCATATCTTTTTGGATCTTGAGGTATGATTGTCTATCCTTCTCATCAGTTCAGTTTTGCCTTTCAATTTTGAAGACAAAATTCTTTTAAGGATGGTAGATTTGTCACTACCACATTTTAGTCTTGAGGATATTTTGGTCATTTTGGTTTTTGTGAATTATTCTATTATTTATTTGCATTGGTGTGTGATTTTTGACTTTTGCTAGTTGTGACTTTAGAGACTAGCCTAGAGTTGACTTTGACTTTAGTGACTTAGTTAGCATGGTGTGGAACCCTAATGTAACTTAAGTTGGTCTTAGTTGACTTGAGTGTGGCTAGGGTTCATGAGAGGATTATAATAGTTTTGTATTAGAACTTATGGCTAAGGGGTTGAGCTAGCTAGCTTATGATCTTGGCTTAAAGCCCATTTACATGAAACCCTAACCCTAATCCCCTACATGGTGGGCCACTACAGCCCAATTGCAACCTAATTTCAGCCTATATAATCTCTTCAAGGCCACTTGCCTCTTTTAGAAATTCTTCTTTAGGAAACCCTAATTTCTTTTTCCTTTCATCATTCCTCCACCAAATTGATCCCAATCTTTGCATTTGATTCCAAATCTGGAGTAGAAGTTGAAGGAGGCTAGCTTGCAAGGAAGGAAGCTTACTGGGACATTGCTTGAGGAAGGAGACTTCACTATTTGGGGCTTTTTCTTGGAGATTGGCTCTCTATAGGTAATCCCTTCAAATCATCTTAAAATCCTGATTTCTTTCAATAGATGCATCCATCTAGGTGTCCTATAGATGTAGGAAAAGTTAGTGAAAATTTATGTTGATTTGGTGTCCGTATCGGACACGTATCAGTGTAGGCTTATAGGTGTTCGATGGAATGCCACAATGAATATAATTTTGTTATTTTTAAAATGTATTTGAACAATTTTGTATATGTTCATGTGTACTTTAATTTTCGTGAGGACTGAGCACACTTTCGTGTCGGATTAGTATCCAAAATTGGATACGAACTTGTGCACGATGACCTCGTACTGTGCCCTGCTACCCGACACTAATTTTGGATATGACACGCCACGTGGTGGCCTGACACTTGGCTGGTAGGTTAGGGCAGTGATTGACAGGTCTTCCCTCAAGCCACGCATGGCTACGTGTCGTATCAGATACGTTCTTACGCACACACATATTTTGTACTGACACTGTTCAGTCGATTTCCTTCGAGTGATATGTGTGTCGTGTCACACATAACACGTTTTGGACCCAAATCAGGGTGTCGACCCTCTAGCCCTATCCCTGGAGAATACATGGACACGAGCACGAGGTGTCATGTGTCGTGTGTCATTTGCACGAACCCGTGTCCTTGTCGCACGATATTGTGCTGTATAGTTGTACCGTACATGTTTAATTTGTTCTGGACACTTTGTGTCCACTTGTGTGGACACAAAACCCCCTCTAATACATGAACACATGTGCCTATTACCTGTGCATACATTGGTTTGAGATTTATTTGGTTTTCGTTTGGATTTGGGTTCTTGATGTTGACTGAACCTGAGAATCGGTTTCCTTTACTGTTAACTGAGTTTGTGATTCAAATTTATGATTCAATGTTAAGTTCATATGTGTTATCATAGCTGGGTACATAATAATTCATGTCTAGGTTTGTATTTTGGGTTTTTATTTTGAATTTTGGTTTGATTTCGAAAAGAACTGTTGATTTACTGATAATAGGTTGTGTATTTCTGAAATAAAGGGTTATGCACACACACACACACACACACACACACACATATATATATATATATATATATATATATATATGTGATGAACGGAATGAGGGATTACATGGTATTTTTCCTGAGATATAACTATTTCACTGCTGTACACACAAACCAGACCTCAACTCTCCCCTACCATGTTCTGGACACACACTATTCACTAGTGTACATCAAACACACACACGCCTACACTTGACTGAACATTGGAAACACACAGGAACCCGAGAACACTATGTAACCTATACACACATACACACACACACACACACACACACACTATGTAACCTATACACACACACTCCCTATCACTCATAATCTATACACATACACCATACAGCTGAACACACACACACACACACACACACACACACACACACACACACACACACACATAAAACCCTCACCATCACTCATTACTTCATGTCACACATATAACCCCCTTTACACACACACAGACACACACACTACACATGTATGCTATTACACAAAAACCTGAGAAGTGTTCCTTGCCAACCTGATTTCATACATTATCTGAGAACAATAACCACTCACACACACATCTTATCACTCAATTACCTGAGAACACACACACATACACTCTCTAACTTGCATTACACACACACACACGCACACGCACACCCTAATCACTGTTACACATTACCCTTGTCCATACACACACACATACCATATCACTATCCACTACAATGTTGACGCACACACTCGCCCCTATTTATATATGTATACCATGTTGTGCCTTGCTTGTGTAATTGGGTACTAGCTTATATGAATACCTCTATATATATTGTATAGGTATATATATACATAGTTTGTATTTGTGTGTGTGATAACTTGTTTTGCCCTTTGATTGTGTTTGAGTGCTAGCTTAGGCTTGGTTAGGCTTAGTGAGACTTGATTGGACTAGGATTGGCCTAGTTGACCTAGTTTGACTAGTGAAGTAGACTAGAGTTGAATTTAGTTTAAAATGACCTAGAATTCATATAGAATGCATTATAAAGTTTAATATTACCATTCTGGACATGTTATGACTTGTGTTGCTCTAAATAGGACTCATCTACTCTGTCTGGACATATACACTCATCGGATACTCAGAATATCAGGCGAGTACATTCTCTGACCGTTTCATACTTGATAGGATTTATATTTATGCTCTAGATTACTTTACTTGATCCTGTCACATTGTTAACACGGATTGGTACTATATGGATCCCTTCATGAGATGTTATCTCCCTCGGGAGCATCGGGATACGTCATATCATGTGCTTTTTACGTACATCATGTATTCATATGCTTTCACCATTCATGTGCACTCTTGTAATTTACGTACTCTCATATTCACAGAGCCCTCATGTATACTTCATATGCACCCATTTATGGGCCCCCATGTGAAATCATGTACAATAACATAACTTGTCTGGATCCTTGTGTATTGATTGGGGTACGAGGGAGTATATATGGTCATGTGCACAATTCCAAAGTAGTGTAATCATATACAAACTCTTAGTATAATCTTGTGCAAATTCAAGCCGTTCACAGGTCTATCTTGTATCTAAATCACTAGCCACTGTTAGATCTTTACTTATAGTAGACATTTCCTTACAGTCATCTCTTTTACTTCATATATATTCTTCAGTATTTCATGTATCTTACTCTATAGTATGCTTATATTTCCTGTAATATTATGAACTGTGTGAGATGTATTGTGCTCGTTCCTGTCCTGACTGGACCTGTTGAAATATACAGATGACATTGAGGAGTTCTGTCCTATATACTACGGAGCAGGCCTAGATGACACCAGCAAGCTGGACTCCCAGGAGGACCCAGTCCTTGCAGAGGACATAACCCAGTAGTCTAGGCTAGTTAGCTAGACTAGTTATCTTACTTTATTGCCTTGTCTTATTTTGGATACATTATGTACTTATTTAGGATATTGTTATTCTGGATGTTGTGGAGATGTTATCTTAGACTCTTAGAATTCTTCTTCTGTTGTATTTTATTTGGCGACTTTCATATCTATCTATCTTATCGTATTTTCTATCTTAGCTGTGATTGAGTTGTACATTTCTATATTGTCCTCTATTCGGAGCGTATATATTGTATAGGTACCTTATAATTGTTAGATGTTTGTGACCTAGGACAGCGTTCTACCGTCGACACTGCGACATAGGCTGGATGTACCCACTTCTTGTGCCCCTACACTAGGTGCGGGTCGTGACACATTTTTAGTGGTGGCCCATATAGGTCAACAGATTTGTAGTGGTATTCGAACTAGAGTATCACTACAGTCTGCAGTAGGATATAGGATATAGTTTTGGGGTACTCAATCACATTAGGAAAACTCTGATCCAATACTTGCCATCTAAATTCTTGTTGATTAAATGCTTTCCTTGAATAAATGAACTATCCTCTTTTGATTTTTTTACTTCATTCTCTGTAATTGCTTCTTGTTTTGATCTATCTTCCGGATGGTTATGGAGACACGATCTCATCGCTCCGGTCTGGGGGATACTATCGAGAGGTCAGCTACCTCTCATCCTGTTCAGCAGGGCCTTGAGACGGTAGCTCCTGTTGTGCCAACTTAGGTTGGCATTTCTGTGGCATTTGGAGGTGCACCTCCGTCTGTACAGAGACCTTCCCCCATCATTTTTGATTTCTCTCGGCAGCAGCCACCTTCCGGATCGGTTAACAAAGCACAGTTGTTCGACTTCTTTCAGAGGATGGTGGAGGCCCAGCAACAGCAGTCCGCTTATTTTTAGCAGAGCACAGCGAATTCCCATCAGCTTGCCCTGACGACTGTGGAGATAGTTATTACGCAGCCTCAGGCAGCCCAGATGCAGCTGTAACGCCCCAGTCCTAAAATACGTAGGACCAAGTACGTGAACATGCCAGCTGCACATATACGAAGAATACTCCAATACTTGGAATCCTCATATATGCACATAAGCTACAAATAAAATAATCACAGGCCAGAATAACATATCTAATCTCATCACAGCTCAGCATAGAAGATAATAGAGTCCAAATAAATAAATAAGAGTATCAAAAGATAGCTGGGTGAACATGCTCACTCCAAACAGCTATGAAAAATAATCACACAAGATCGGAGTCCAACCTCCGCAAAGAGAAAGAAAAGAGATATAAAAATAATGTCCACTAATGTCTCAAATATAGAATAGACTAGAAATCAGTAGGGACTGCCTCGTCATCAATGTATGATAACTCCAACGCCGCTCCGTACTCCTGTAGAAAATTGTCTAACCCTGGAGAGATAACCAGGTCCACAGAGGACATAGTAAGATACAAGAAAACACCATGCCATATAAACTGTGATAATATAATAAGAGAAAAGGTATGCATGCAATCGGTTTCCTGACCATTCTACTGTGAATATGCAGTTGAAATACATTCCTTCAACGCATGAGCCCTGGCTGAATATAGGATCCGGTATAGTCCCCTCTTGGGCACCAGTGACCAAGCGCCTGACGTTCCAAGAATGACAGTGGCCAACCTGAGAGGCTAATCATACCCGTATCTCCAGCGGAGCTTTCGGGTTACAAGGGAAGTGCAATCGAAGCCCATACATCAGGTAATGTTCTCCCCACCCAATGTCTAGTATCATTATCTCCATGACTGACATGTACCTCTAGTAACCGCCAAGTCTTCTCGCATACAACTCTATTGGCAGTTACCCCTATCCGTCGTACGTTCCATACGTATCGGTGGCCAGTCGACTACGCGAATACGTGTCCTACATGTGACTCACATCACATGATACAATAAGTGTCAAGGCCGTATGAGATATACCAAATACCTCAACATCAATGGGTGGTCACTAGACTAAGTCAATGCAAGAGAAATAAATAAAGCGAGAAAAATGACCGATAGAGTCGCTTGCACCCAAGTGTGACTTGGATGCACAGTTTAAATATCAAGAATTAAGAAATGCTAAAAATAACAACTGAAAATAAGAAATATAATAATCACAGAGTAAGGTGGCAAGGTATCTTGCCTGATGGTGCAAAGTGGCAAGCCCAAGAAATCATAATGCCAGCCAAGAAATGTCACAGACTCCAAACAACTTTGGACGCTGAAACAAACATAAAAAATGTACTCGGTGTAAAAGATATACCTAGGAAATGCCTGTCCAAAAGTCTAATTTTGGAACAGGGGCAAAATCATAATTTTGGGTCAAAACGATGTCCGTCGTTGGACTCATTTTGTACCGAAATACGTGCCAAAGTCTATGGTCTCTAAAGTTGTCAAACTATATGTCTACGGTTTTAGTTTGAGGAGAGGAACTCAACGGTATGTCCAGTTTTGGATTCCGATGAGCCGTGTACAAATTCGCCCGTTTGAGTGGATCGCGGGCCCGCCAAAAAGGGGTTCCGATTGGATCTTCTCAGAATCGAACCAAACTTGGCACACAAGACCAGAATTTCTATCCGGATCTGTTAGCATAAGTTTTGTCTCAATTCGATGACTGTACATGAAGTTATGGGCAAGTTTGCAAAACGCCGATACAGGGGGTATCTTGACGGATACGCGTTGATTTCGTCGCGCACACGCGACGAAACTGAGTTCCGTCAGTTCCCACACGTCCGCAACGTCCATACGCGCCTTTCAATGCATATAGCGTGCGACCACGTCGCCCGATTTGTTGGGGCGCACGTCGTATCGTGGAAAATTCTCTGAAATTTACTATTTTGAAAACAGTTTTTCGCAAAAGTTTAACACGGATTTAATTCTTGCACAGAAATCGAAATACAGATCTACAAGTTGTGTTTTAATCATAGTTATGTTGTCTTCACATGCGTTCAATTAGTTTCTAAAAAATCTTGACATACAGATTAAAATCTGGCTTCTAAGTTGTGGTTTTGAAACTGGGTTCAAACTCTGTTTTCAACAGTTTTTGGGGCAACTTTGCCTCGATTTCTCGAGCAATCCCTTGGGATTCCCAGGATTCTATTAGAAGGAGATTGGAGGGGTTCATATGGGCTACTTATAGGATTTTATAATTCGAGAAAGCATCGAGCGTGCGTGAAGAAAGGAGGATTGGAAGAAGGGTACCTCGCTGTTCGCAAAACTGAGACTTTTGTGGTGTGCGGTCGGCCAGGGCTGTCCGGCAGTGTTTGCGCGGTGGTACGGCACCACCAACGGCTAGGGTAGCTCGTCTGGGTTCGAGATCAAGGGGGCTTCAGGAGGGAGAAGAGTCATGGAGGGTTAGGGTTTCGGTTTGTCGTTGGTTGTATATATACTTTGCCGTTGTCAACTATTCGTATTAGGAGTCGAATATGGGGTCGGGTTTGCTAAGGATTGGTTTGGGTTTGCTAATAATTTCAGCTAAAGCTGCTAAGTTGGGTTGTCGTGTGGTATTAGGGGGTCGGGCCCTCCCTCAGCTTTAGCTGCTGCTGATGGTGGGGTTCGGCCACCACTCAATGCTTTTTTTTTTTTACAACTAGAGATTTATATATAACTATATATATATATATATATATATATATATATATATATATATATATATAATAATCATAAAAATCCTATAAATTGTAAATACGTAACATAAAAATATTTATATTAATTGTAGACTATATTTAGTAGTAGCATTTAAAATATCAAGCACACAAACATACATATATCATATACATCTATAATTACGTACATATACCGATTAATTCTAAATAATATAGAAAAATAATTTTTTTAAAGCACTAAAATAATTAGAAAATATTGGGGGTTTACATCCTACCCAACATAAATAAAATTTCGTCCTCGAAATTAAACTAAGGTCGGGGGATCAATGCAATACAAGAAAATAATAGTAACTTAAGAACCTTAATGCAAGACATACCTTCATCTTCGAACAAATGCGGGTAGCAATTTCGGATGTCGCCCTCGCGCTCCCAAGTAGACTCCCCTGGCGAGTGATGCTTCCATGCCACGCGAACCAATGGAATAGATTGATTCCGCAACACCTTCACTCGGTGATCGAGGATACCTACTGGTTGCTTTTCATACGACAAACTCGGTCCAACTGTGATCTCGGAGTGATCAAGCACATGATTACTGTCCGCCACGTACCTCCCCAGTTGAGATACTTGGAATACGTCATGCACTCCTGTTGGCCCATTCCATGGTCACATCCGATTTCGATAATCAACATGCACTTAAGTCAATACAAAAAATATACAAACTGCTGCTAACCATTTCAGGATATATGAAATCAATTTCAACGGACGTTGTACTGCATCAAACGAAGCATCAACATCATCAAATCTGAAGATGACTCATTTTATATTTTATTCTGTATTTTACATTTTATTGAGTCTAGGATTTATTTTGTAAAATCAGTTTTGGTAATACTGGCTTAGGGTTATCCCAGTCCACATTCTAAAAAGCCTACCCATTACCACTCATATATCATTTTACAAAATATTCCAAATATCTTTTGAAAACAATTTTTTGATAAAATATTTCAAAAATCTCCTAACAGAACTCATAACCGAGTTCGGCCCGAGTTCGGTCAGTTTGTATTCAAACTTCTGTTGCCTCCAAATCTGCGAGCAACGTCTATTTACGAGATATCTGCATCCGAACTCTGCCCGAACTCTGTCCGAGTTCGGTCCCAGAAAACACCTATAAATAGAGAAGAACTTTTCATTGCAAATCATTCATTCACTCTTCATCTTCTCTTCTCTACTATTCAAGTATTTTCAAACGATCCAAGATTTTTAAATCATACCTATACACCTCTTAGCCAAAAGCCAGTAATATCAGAGTTGATTTAGAGTCTTTTGGTATTCCAAGAGTTGTAAAGAGGTCGTTCCAAGTTCAGCAACTTTTCTTGTTGTGGAGCTGGTCGTGCGTTCGTCACCAAGCACAGTGTTGTGAAGTCGGTCGTGCACTTGTCACCAAGCACGGTGTTGTAAGAGACTACAAGCTCTCAGTTAAAGCTTGTGCCATAGTGGATTAACATCGAGCAAGAGTACTCGAGACTGGATTAGTCCTCTCAGAGGGATACCAGTATATATCGTCGTGTCGCTGAGTTTGAATTCTCTATCTCTTGCTATATTATATTTACTGTCTCTTATTTCACTGCCATAGTTTAAAGTTTTAATTGGTGATTATTTTTCCACTGCACACACACACTCTATTCACCCCCCTCTAGAGGTGCTCAACGGTCCTACAATTGGTATCAGAGCAGGTTATATTTTTATATAACAAACCTCAGAGAGTATATATGGCAGCCGTGAAATCAATATTCAACGGTGAAGGACAATCCACAAATAGACCTCCCCTATTTGATGGAACAAATTATACCTATTGGAAAACACGAATGACCTTCTTCTTAAAATCTCTTGACTTTGATCTTTGGTCTATAGTCGTTGATGGTTATAAGAAACCAGCACCCACAGTAGTTGAAGGCCAGCTTGTAGACAAGCCTCATGACAAATACACTGAAGCTGAAAAAGCTAAGGCTAGTCTAGATGCTCGTGCCATCAATGCACTATTCTGTGCAATTGATAAAACGGAGTTCAACAGAGTTTTAACCTGTAAGACGTCTCACAAAATTTGGAAACTTCTTGAGGTAACTCATGAAGGTACTTCCCAAGTGAAGGAATCCAAAATTAGTAGACTGACACAAGAATATGAATCTTTCAAGATAAAACCCGGTGAGTCAATTACACAGATGTTTACTCGTTTCCTTGATATAACTAATCCTCTGCAATCTCTTGGCAAGAATTACAGCAATCATGAGAAGATCAGAAAAGTGCTGCGGGCTCTAACCAAGAACTGGAATCCAAAAGCCACAGCAATTATTGAAGGAAACGATCTCACCACTATGTCCTTAGAAACACTGATGGGGAAGCTGATGACCCATGAACTTGATTTGCAAGAGTTTGAAGAAGCAATACCAAAAGAAAAATCTATTGCTTTCAAAGCTCAAGCAAGAAAATCAACATGCAATGACTCTGATAAAGAATCATCAAGTGGTGATAAACATGCCCTACTTGTGAAGAACTTTCGAAGATTCCTAAAGTTTGAGAAATCAAGCAGAAAGAAGAGAGATGTCCAAGAAAGCAATGAAGATGAAACCATTTGCTTTGGATGCAAGAAGACAGGGCACATGAAGAAGGACTGTCCAACTTCAAAGAAAAGCAGTCCATATGACAGATCAAGATCAAGCAGAAAAGCAACATCCGGTCGAAAGTATGCCAACACAAGTATCTGGCATGAAAGTGATGCCAGTGATACAGAAGAAGAGGATAGACCCTGCGGCAATACAAATGTCTGTCTAATGGCATTTGATAAGGTATCTTCAAACCCTCTATATGATGATTTTACTTTCGATGAATTAGAAAATGCCTTTAGCGAATTACTTGAAGATCATAAAACTGTGCTCGACAAGTATAATCAATCTCGAAAAAAGATTAAGGCATACACAACCGAGTTAGCTAGACTGTCCAATCTTATTGAAGATATAAGAGAGACGTCTACTACCGGTAACACGGAAGAGATAACCAAACTCAAGGTAGACTATCATGAGGCTATCCTCAAAATTGAAAAGAAAGAAAGAGACTATGTCAAGATGCAAGAACTATATGACATAGAGAAGAAGAAGCACCTAGTAACAGAACAAAGACTCTCAGATATGACTGCTAGATATGAAGAGTCTATTGCGATTTCTAAAAAGTTAGAAATCAAGTTAGGCAAACAGGCAATACCTGTGACACAGCCTAAATTTAGTCCTAATGCTAAGCATACACCTAAGAGGACTAAAAATAAGAAAGCACAGAAGAAACACGAATATCATCACGCTTTCACTTATAGGTTCTCCAAGAAACCAAACAAGCATGTAAACACAGTTGTGACCACATCTGGTTCTAAACTTACTTGCACTTATTGTGGCACGCATGGACACATATCACAGTATTGTTTAGCAAGAAAGCTTGCTAACAATCACACTTTAATCTGGAGACCTAAAGCTAATCAGAATGGACCCTTCAGAAAATGGATACTAAAGGATTCATCTACTTGTCTTGTAGGTGGACCCTCAACCCTCTCATGCTAGAAGCAAATGGATCCTCAATAGCGGATGTTCGTGACACATGACTGGTGATGCATCTTTGTTCGCTACGCTATCGATGAAGAAAGAAGGATATGTCTCCTTCGGAAATAATTTGAGAGGTGATATAATTGGTAATGGTACTGTAGGTATTTCTCTCTATCCAGTAATAAAGGATGTTTGTCTAGTAAAAAATTGAAACATAACCTATTAAGCATAAGTCATTTGGCAGATAATGGTTATGGTATCAATTTTGTGAAAGATAAATGTACCATATATGATATGTCATCTGGTGATCCCATATATAGAGGGATTAGAGAAGACAATATTTATGTTTTCTTTCTGGAGAATACTAATAATGCAGGAAGGTGCCTAGTAGCCAATCAAGATGAAAGCTGGCTATGGCACATGAGACTAGGGCATGCAAACATGGATACTATCTCACGACTAAGTACAAAGAAGTTGGTAAGAGGACTCCCTGAGATTCCATTCAAGAGAGATATGGTATGTGCTGACTGTGAAAAGAACAAAGCACATAGGTCTACTTTTAAATCCATCAATGCTGTAAGTACTTCTAGACCTTTGCAGTTAATTCACATGGATTTATTTGGTCCTAATAGAGTCGCTAGTCTTGGCGGTAAGATCTATGCTTTTGTTCTTGTTGATAATTTCTCTCGTTTTACTTGGGTTTATTTCTTATCAAACAAAAGTGATGCAATTTTTGAATTTCAGATATTTTACAAAAAGGTACAAAATGAAAAAGGCTTCATGATTACTCGTATCCGAAGTGATCATGGTGGCGAATTCGAAAATTCTGATTTCAAAAAGTTTTGTGATGATAGTGGATATTACCACGAATTTTCATGTCCTAGAACTCTCCAACAGAATGGTGTTGTGGAGCAGAAGAATCACACTCTAAGCGAAATGGCTAGAGTCATGCTGAATCAGTATAATCTTCCTAAATATTTTTAGGCAGAAGCTGTTAGTACAGCCTGTCATGTTTTGAATAGGGTGTTAATTCGACCAATCTCGAAGAAAACACCATATGAGCTTTGGTTTGGAAGAATTCCAAACATTTCTTACTTTAAAGTTTTTGGATGTCGCTATTTTATCCTGAACACCAAGGATAACTTGGGAAAGTTTGACTCCAAAGCAGATGACGAGATATTTCTCGGATATGCTGCTAAGAGTAAGGGATATAGAATTTTCAATAAAAGATCTATGATTGTTGAAGAAACTATTAATGTTACTTTTGATGAGCTAAATAGTCACATATCTAGCGACAGTGATGATGAAGATACACATGCAAGGACTGAGAAGAGTTCTGTGAAAGATCTGACCCAAGATGCAAGGACTGAGAAGAGTTTTATGAAAGATCTGACCCAAAAGTATGAATCACTAAAATTCATGCCAGATCATCCAGAAACACCCATCATAGGTGATGTATCTAAAGGTGTAAGTACACGTTCATCTCTTAAAGATTCTGATATAGCAGCAAATGTAGCATTCATTTCTCAAATAGAACCTAAGAATGTAGATGATGCTTTTACTGATGATTTTTGGATTCATGTCATACAAGAGGAACTAAATCAATTTGAGAGAAACCAAGTTTGGGAACTCGTTCCTAAACCTATTGGTCAATCGATAATTGGTACCAAATGGGTGTTCCGAAATAAACTCAGTGAAGATGGACAAGTTCTACGCAACAAAGTACGTCTAGTGGCACAAGGTTATAATCAAGAATAAGGAATTGATTATGATGAGACCTATGCTCCTGTTGCTAGACTAGAAGCCATCCGTATGTTTTGTGCATTTACATGTTTTAATAATTTTAAATTATTTCAAATAGACATGAAAAGTGCATTTTTAAATGGATTTTTAAAAGAGGAAGTTTTTGTGAAACAACCCCCTGGTTTTGAAGATTTTCAAAAACTTGATCACGTCTTCAAGCTTAAGAAAGCCCTTTATGGACTCAAACAAGCACCTCGTGCTTGTTATGAATGCCTAAGTGCCTTCTTACTTGATAATGGATTTTTAAAAGGAAAGGTTGATACTACTTTGTTTATAAAATCCTTAAATGATGATATCCTTCTTGTGAAAATTTATGTAGATGACATAATATTCGGTTCTACTAACGAAAAACTCTGTCAAGATTTTGCTAAGTGTATGCAGAGTGAATTTGAGATGAGTATGATAGGAGAGCTAAACTTCTTCCTAGGACTTCAAATCAAACAGCACTCAAAAGGAACATTCATCAACCAAGCTAAGTACACGAAGGACATACTGAAAAAGTACGACTTCGAGAATGTAAAGTCAATCGAGACTCCGATGGCTACATCTATAAAGCTTGATGCTGATGAAAGTGGCAAACCTGTCGATCAGCGTAAGTATCAAGGTACGATTGGTAGTTTATTATATTTAACTGCTAGTCGTCCTGATATTATGTTTAGTGTTTGTATTTGTGCACGTTATCAGGCAAATCCTAAGGAATCACATCTCAGTGCCGTTAAGCGTATCTTTCGATACCTTAAAGGAACTTCTACAGTCGGCTTATGGTATCCTAAAACCAAATCCTTTGACCTGATAGGTTACTCGGATGCAGATTTTGCAGGATACAAAGTGGACCGTAAAAGTACCAGCGGCACATGTCATTTCCTAGGAAAGGCCTTAGTCTCTTGGTTTAGCAAGAAACAAAATTCAGTAGCATTATCAACAACTGAGGCTGAGTATATCGCCGCAGGACGTTGTTGTGCTCAGATTTTGTGGATGAAGCAAACCTTAGAAGACTACAATCTGTACTACACTAAAGTTCCTATTTATTGTGACAACACTAGCACTATTAATCTGACTAAGAATCCTATCTGTCATTCACGCACAAAGCACATAGAGATCAGACATCATTTTCTTCGTGATCATCAACAACACGGGGATATCTGTTTAGAATTTATTGACACAGATCATCAACTAGCAGACATATTCACAAAACCATTGGCTGAAGACCGTTTTAACATAATGAGGCGTGAGCTCGGTATACTTGAATTTTCAGATTCATAATGTAATATGGTAATTAAAATTAATTTTATGACTTGCAACTTTGAAATTTATTTAACATAAATTATTTTTGGGTACAAACCTAAAAAGGGTATGTCTGTCACCACGACTACGGTCGAAGCAAAGCGGTACTTAAGAGTTCCCCGGTGAACCTCCGTCAGCTGGGATAACCCCTACAGTTAACCCATCAATAGAGTTCGTTATTAAATACTAGAGTCAAAAGTCATAAAAATTACTTTTAACCAACCAGAACTGCATTTATTGTCTCGGGAATACAAGTGACCGAACTCGGGCCGAACTCTGACCGAGTTTGGACCGAATTCGGACGGAGTTCGGTCGGCGCTATATTGATTCCAGAACCGAACAACCGACCTTAAACCCTATAAATTCACCTCTTTCAATCATCTTTTTCACACACCAACTCGTGGAAACATCTCCTTCCTCTCTAAAAACTATTCCTCCTCCATCCTAGCAAGAAATCTTAGAGAACTGGTGGGCGGTTCAACTTTCTCATCTTCCTCCTTTCTCAAAAAGGTATTCCTTTTCCTTTTCTACTTTCTCCATGGCTCCTAAACGTCATAGAGGAACATCTTCCCAAGGTGCCTCCTCCTCTTCTGATTATACACCTTCCAGTCTATTCAGTCCAGCACGACCAATAGATGCAGAAGACTATGATTCTACTTTGTTTCCAGACAAAGAATTTTCTGATCTTTGGTTCGATTCTTTTTCTGGCTGTAAGATTTGCAATGGAGCTTTTGTTAACTTTACCATATTTTCTGAATATGCTCCTACTTTTGATCACTTAGGCTACCGAGACTTTTTCGAGGTAGCAAAAAATATTTTTGATAATGCTGTCCGAATATTTTACTGCAACTTGCAAGTAAAACCTAACGGAAACTTCTATTCTTGTGCTGCTGGGCAAGAATTAGAATTTAGTGCTACCGATATCCGTGAATTTTTCCATGTTTCTGATCTTGGTGAAGCATTGGTTGACATTACCCATGTCCAATTCCCTGCTGATGTTATCCTAGCCTCATTTAGGGAACTCATTTGTCATCCAAACCCTGTTCCTCGTAGGGTTTATTCAAAGCATTTGAACCAATCTTTTTATGAACTTCATCGCATGATTTTCTCTGTACTCATTCCAAAGAAAGGATCCACAGATGAAGTGACCTTCTTGGAACTCTCTGCTTTATACCACATTCATTTTGGCTTTCCATTCTCTATCCCAAAAACCATGATATCCTGGATGCTGAACTGCAGAAATGCAGGAAGGAATCTGGTATATCCTATGCACTTGGCGTCTATCTTTCGTCATTTTGAGATTGATCTTCAGACTTGTGCATTCTCCTCCACTCCTATCGAGCTTACCAGATCCCGCCGATTTCCTGCTCCACCTCTACCACCTGGAGCTCAGCCTGCTCCAGCTGCTGACGCTGAGGTTCCTGATGCTGCTCCTGCTCCAGCCCCTGCCCCGGGATTTGATCCGACTTTCTATCAGCGCTTTGATGATTTTGTTGCTATATCTGCGCAACGTCATCAAGGTTATCTTGATTCGGAGTTCCGACGTATCACTCATGCTCAGGTGCTGAGGAATGGGATTGCTGACCTCCACTACAGCCTAGCCCATGATCCAGTCCATCCGATCACCATCCTGCCTCACCCAGGCTTTCCGGGTCCTCGGTTCATAGATGAGGCTTCCTTCCAGCACTTCGACCCCACTGCAGCCTACTTTCCTCCAGAGGCTCCTGGTGCTGACGACCCCACTACGTGACGCGGGTTCAGCTTTTGGATAGTGGATACTTGTTAGATGATGATCTTTATGCTTTGATGTAGTTTTTTCTTTTTATGTCTAAACTCATTAGTTAGACATTTTCTGATGATTGTATTCAGCACTTTTTAGTATGACATTTCTAGTACTTTATTTCCAGCATTTTTCTTTCCATAGTAGTTGTTTTATGCTGTGATCATGTCTCTTTTGCTTCACTTTGTCTTTTGTTTTCTATTGTTGGCTTCACACATTACGGGGGAGCCAAGTCATTTTACTATTTGACAAAAGGGGAGAAAAAGAGTACACATATACCAAAAAGCATACAAATCCAAAAACAAAATCAACCATCTCTTTTATTCAGGTACTTGAATTTTGTTATTTTATAAGATATATTTTGGTATAGACTCAAGTTTGTCAATTATCAAAATAGGGGAGATTGTTGGCCCATTCCATGGTCACACCCGATTTCGATAATCAACATGCACTTAAGTCAATACACAAAATATACAAACTGCTGCTAATCATTTCAGGATATATGAAATCAAAGCATCAACATCATCAAATCTGAAGATGACTCATTTTATATTTTATTCTGTATTTTACATTTTATTGAGTCTAGGATTTATTTTGTAAAATCAGTTTTGGTAATACTGGCTTAGGGTTATCCCAGTCCACATTCTAAAAAGCCTACCCATTACCACTCATATATCATTTTACAAAATATTCCAAAATATCTTTTGAAAACAATTTTTTGATAAAATATTTCGAAAATCTCCTAACAGAACTCATAACCGAGTTCGGACCGAACTCTGTCCGAGTTCGGTCAGTTTGTATTCAAACTTCTGTTGCCTCCAAATCTGCGAGCAACGTCTATTTACGAGATATCTGCATCCGAACTCTGCCCGAACTCTGTCCGAGTTCGGTCCCAGAAAACACCTATAAATAGAGAAGAACTTTTCATTGCAAATCATTCATTCACTCTTCATCTTCTCTTCTCTACTATTCAAGTATTTTCAAACGATCCAAGATTTTCAAATCATACCTATACACCTCTTAGCCAAAAGCCAGTAATATCAGAGTTGATTTAGAGTCTTTTGGTATTCTAAGAGTTGTAAAGAGGTCATTCCAAGTTCAGTAACTTTTCTTGTTGTGGAGCTGGTCGTGCGCTCGTCACCAAGCACGGTATTGTGAAGTCGGTCGTGCACTTGTCACCAAGCACGGTGTTGTAAGAGACTGCAAGCTCTCAGTTAAAGCTTGTGCCATAGTGGATTAACATCGAGCAAGAGTACTCGAGACTGGATTAGTCCTCTCAGAGGGATACCAGTATATATCACCGTGTCGCTGAGTTTGAATTCTCTATCTCTTGCTACATTATATTTACTGTCTCTTATTTCACTGCAATAGTTTAAAGTTTTAATTGGTCATTATTTTTTCGCTGCACACACACACTCTATTTACCCCCTCTCTAGAGGTGCTCAACGGTCCTACAATCCCTCTAGCGATAGTGGCAAAGCCAATCTATAGGCGACCTCTCCAATACGCTCTAAGATATCGAAAGGCCCGATGTACCTTAGGCTCAACTTGCCACGTCCTCCGAATCGAATCGTGCCTCTAGTGGGGCATATCTTTAAGAACACATGGTCGCCCTCTTTGAACTCCAAGGGTCGATGATGATTATCTGCCCACTGCTTCTGACGATCCTGTGCTGCTCGCAGGTGGCCCTGAATTTTCTTCACTGTCTCCACTGTGCTCAAGACCAACTCGGGACCCAATAGCTGTCGCTCTCCTATATCACTCCAATAAACAGGAGAACGACACTTCCTACCATATAATGCCTCAAACGGAGCCATCTGAATGCTCGGTTGATAGCTATTGTTGTAGGAAAATTCAACAAGATAAAGATGGTCCTCCCATGAACTGCCAAAATCAAGCATGCACGCTCTCAACATATCCTCTAGTGTCTGAATGGTACGCTATGACTGGCCGTCTGTCTGCGGATGATATGCCATACTAAACTTTAATCGGGTGCGTAAACTCTCTTGCATGCTCCTCCAAAAATACGTGGTAAATCTCGAGTCACGGTCCGACACAATACTAACAGGCACACCATGAATCTCACAATCTGCTCCATACACATCTCTGCTAATACCTCTGTCGACTGGCCCACTCTAAAAGGTAAAAAATGGACTGACTTGGTAAGTCTATCAACAATCACCCACACTGCGTCATGTCCCCTAGGACTCCGAAGAAAACCCGTGACGAAATCCGTAGTAATGTGCTCCCACTTTCACTCGAGAATGGGTAGCGGCTGCAATAATCCGGCAGTCCTCTGGTGCTCCGCCTTCACTTGTTGACATACCAAGCACTTGGCAACGAAACGAGCTATCTCTCACTTCATTCCGTGCCACCAATAATACTGTCTTAAGTCGCGGTACATCTTGGTTCCTCCAGGATGAATAGAGTAAGTCGAACTGTGAGCCTCTGCCATCAGCTCCTGTCGTAGCTCTCTATTGGAAACATAAATGCGATCACCATATCGCAATATCCCATCGGGGTGGATCCTCAATCCCGTCTTCTCTCCTGCTTCGGTCCTCTCCCTAAGCGTCGAAATCTAGCATCATTGGGCAATGCTGCCTTGATGCGCTCTACCAATGATGATTGCACTTGGAGGTTGGCTAATACACCGTTTTCTCCAGGCACTACTACCTCAATACCAAGCTGCTCCAAGTCTCTAATCAACTCCTTCTTCGTAGTCAAAAAGTGTGCCATGGGCTTACGGCTTAATACGTCTGTCACGACATTAGCCTTGTCCGGATGATAATGTAGCTCAATCTCGTAATCCTTCATCAACTCCAAACAACGTCGCTGTCACATATTCAATTCTTTTTGTGTGAACACGTACTTGAGGCTCTTATGATCAGTGTAGATATCAACCTTCTCGCCGTACAAGTAGTGTCTCCATAGCTTCAAAGCAAAGATAACCGCTGTGAGCTCTAGGTCGTGGGTCGGATAATTCTTCTCATGCACTCTCAACTGTCACGATGCGTATGCTACTACTCGATCGTGATGCATCAATACACATCCTAATCCCTTCCCGGATGCGTCGTTGTAGATCACAAATCCTCCCAGGCCCGATGGTAGTGTCAAGATCGGTGCTGTGGTCAATCGCTTCTTCAACTCGTCAAATTCAGCTTGACACTCATCTGTCCATACAAACTCCTGATCCTTGCAAGTTAATTGAGTCATAGACCCCGCTATTCGAGAGAAATCTTCTACGAACCGTCGATAGTAACCCGCAAGCCCGAGGAAACTTCTTACCTCAGAAGCTGATATGGGAGCGGGCCATGATTCGACTGCTGTGATCTTCTCTGGATCCACTGATATACCATCACCCGTAACAATATGACTGAGAAATGATACCTTCTTGAGAAAGAAATCACACTTGCTAAGCTTCGTAAAGAGTCTCTCATTCCTCAATGTTCCCAACACTATCCGTAGATGCTGCTCATGCTCCTCTTGACTCTTGGAGTAAATTAAGATATCATCTATAAAGACTACTATAAATTTGTCCAAGTACTGGTGAAAGATCTTGTTCATCAAATTCATGAAGACTGTGGGTGCATTGGTCAAACCGAAAGGCATGACCAAGAACTCGTAGTGTCCATACCTTGATCGAAAAGCCGTCTTTACAATGTCTTCCTTTCGGACCTTCAGTTGGTGATAGCCTGATCGTAGGTCAATCTTGGAGAATACTTTTGCTCCACTCAACTGATCAAATAGATCGTCTATACGCGACAAAGGATACTTGTTCTTTACCGTCACTGCATTAGATGCTCTGTAGTCAATGCACATGTGCACTGTCCCATCTTTCTTAGGCACAAAAAGTATGGGTACTCCCCAAGGTGATGCACTGGTACGAATTAAGCCCTTCTCCAATAGGTCATCAATCTGTGTCTTCATCTATACCAACTCCTTGGGTTCCAGACGATATACTCGAGATGAAATAGGCTCGGCTCCGGGGATAAGCTCAATTGAAAACTCGATATCTCGGTCAGGTGGTAGTCCTGGCAATTCCTCGGGGAATACATCCTCGAACTCAGTGATGATAGGGTGCTGAGGGGTGTCATGAATCATCATATGAGTCCCCGATGCGGGTGCATCACAACTATCTCCATCTTCTTTGGTGAACTCAAACTCTGCCGCATTCGGTAGTCTAAAGATAATTCTGCTCCTATGGCAGTCTATGAGAGCAAAATGCTAGCTCAACCAGTCTATTCCAAGAACCAAATCAAATGTCGGCATAGGGAATACAAGAAGTCATGCCATCATCTCTCTGCCACTTATCATTACAGGACAAAGTCTACAAACACCACTAATAGGTACAACTCATCCTCCAGTGAGGATTCTAACATAAGGGTGTGATGGGAATGCTGTGTCTCATGGCAAAACTGGTGGCTATAAATGAATACATGGCTCCAGTATCAAATAATATAATAGCAGGAAAAGATACAACTAAAACCATACCTGCTATGACCTCTACCTCTGTCTCTACATTCTCAACAGCTAGAGAGAATGCCTTTCCATGGTTCTGTCCTGGGCCTTGAGCTCTGGCCTTGTGGTATTGTGCTGTCTGTGGTGGTAATGGTGGACGAGGTGCTGGGGCTGTGGGCCTCTGGGCCTGATGTGCCTGAACTAGATCCTGCTGCTCAGGACAATCTCTGGCCAAGTGCTGTCCTGATCCACATCTCATACATAAGCCCAAACAAAGTCGACAGTCATCTCTGATATGCCCCTGCTTCCCGCAAAAGTTGTAGGTGGGCTTCTGATAAGGTGTGTGCCTCTGCTGGAACTATCCAGTGGCCCTCCTAATAGGTCCACCCTGAGTAGCTCGGGCTGGTACGACTGCTGAGGTATGGCGTCTCGACGTCTGCTGCTGCTCCTTGCGAAGAATCTCCTGAGCACGAGCTTCTTCTAAGACAGCTGAATGGGAGACTCGGGACTGGGTAGTCGTATAAGACTTGAGCTCTGGCGCAAGCCCCTGGTGAAATCTCCTCTCCTTCTCTAACTCTATCGGTATCAATCTCGCACCAAATCTAGTCAGACGATTGAACTAGAGTCATACTCATCAACTATCATATTCCCTTGCTTCAGATAAAGGAACTGGTCGTAGAGACCATCTCTGACATGAATAGGGAACAACCTCTCATAAAGCGCATCATAGAACTGCTTCCAGGTGATCCCAGTGCCTACTCGTCTCTTTTCCGCCTTCCACCAGTGGTGAGTATTGTCTTCTAACAGTAGGTCCACTGCTGCCATCTAATCTCGAACTGGCAACTGGGATGCCTTCAGTAGCTTTTCTGTACTAATAAGCCACTGTGACACCTCTAGTGGCTTCTCCGTCCTCTAAAGGCCTTGGGGTTCATATCTGTGAAATTCTTGATAGAGCCTTCATAAGGATGCAGAGCCGGTGCTAGTGCTGGAGGTGGTGGTGGAGGTCTAGCCATTGCTGCCATCATCGTCTATCTCATCAGCTCAGTCTGCTGTACTGAGCCTGTATCATGGCGTACATAAACTGAGTAGTAGGACTCCTATCAGTCGATGGTGGAGGCATCTGAGGTCCCGACTGTGGGGGAAACTGCTGAGGGAATGGTGGTGGTGGAGACAGAGGTACATTCCTTTCTGGTGGCATGGTAGTAGTCTGTCCAGCCTGGCTGCCTGAGGGTACTGCGATCTCTGGGTACTCTGTCGTCGATGTCGTAGTAGGTTGCGACTGTCCTGGCTGGTATGGTGTCGCTGGAGTCATGGGAGGATCCTGTCCCTCCGGAGTAGCCTCTTCACCTGATGTGAGGGCCAAGGAAGAAGTACGTTTGCTTCTTAAATGCATACTGTTGGCATGAAGAAGATAAGTTAATATTAGGAAGATTAGATATGAAGTAAATCGAATAATCAAAAGATTGGAAGTCAAGAGGTAGTAGTAGTTCTGGATGAGATATTCCTATTCCTATATGCAGGCTTGTCGGGCACAGTCATGTAACCCAACAATATTAACGTAGACCTGCATGGGCCACCACAAAAACATGTAACGCTCCAGTCCCAAAATACGCAGGACCAAGTACGTGAACATGCCAGCTGCACATATACGAAGAATACTCTAACATATGGAATCCTCGTATATGCACATAAGCTGTATAAGTTGTAAATAAAATGATCACAGGCCAGAATAATATATCTAATCTCATCACAGCTCAACACAGAAGATAATAGAGTCCAAATAAATAAATAAGAGTATCAAAAGATAGTTGGGTGAACATGCTCACTCCAAACAGCTATAAAAAATAGTCACACAAGATCGGAGTCCAACCCCCGCAAAGAGAAAGAAAAGAGTTGTAAAAATAATGTCCACTAATGTCTCAAATATAGAATAGACTAGAAATTAGTAGGGACTGCCTCGTCATCAATGTATGATAGCTCCAACGCCGCTTCGTACTCCTGTGGAAAATTGTCTAACCTTGGAGAGATAACCGGGTCCTCAGAGGACATATCAAGATACAAGAAAACACCATGCCATATAAACTGTGATAATATAATAAGAGAAAAGGTATGCATGTAATCGGTTTCCTGACCATTCTACTGTGAATATGCAGTTGAGATACATTCCTTCGACGCATGAGCCCTGGCTGAATATAGGATCCGGTATAGTCCCCTCTTGGGCACTAGTGACCAAGCGCATGACGTTCCAAGAACGACAGTGGCCAACCTGAGAGGCTAATCATACCCGTATCTCCAGCGGAGCTTTCGGGTTACAAGGAAAGTGCAATCGAAGCCCATACGTCAGGTAATGTTCTCCCCATCCAATACCTAGTATCATCATCTCCATGACTGACATGTACCTCTAGTAACCGCCAAGTCTTCTTGCATGCAACTCTATTGGCAGTTACCCCAATCCGTCGTACGCTCCATACGTATCGGTGGCCAGCCGACTACGCGGATACGTGTCCTACATGCGACTCATATCACGTGATAAAACAAGTGTCAAGACCATATGAGATATACCAATACCTCAACATCAATGGGTGGTCACTAGACTAAGTCAATGCAAGAAAAATAAATAAAGCGAGAAAAACGACCGATAGAGTCGCTTGCACCCAGGTGTGACTTGGATGCACAGTTTAAATATCAAGAATTACGAAATGCTGAAAATAACAACTGAAAATAAGAAATATAATAATCACAGAGTAAGGTGGCAAGGTATCTTGCCTGATGGTGCAAAGTGGCAAGCCCAAGAAATCATAATGTCAGCCAAGAAATGTCACAGTCTCCAAACAACTCCGGACGCTGAAACAAACATCAAAAATGTACTCGGTGTAAAAGATATACCTAGGAAACGCCTGCCCAAAATTCTAATTCTGGAATAGGGGCAAACCGTAATTTCGGGTCAAAACGATATCCGCTGTTGGATCTGTTTTGCACCGAAATGCGTGCCAAAGTCTATGGTCTCTAAATTCGTCAAACTACATGTCTACGATTTTAGTTTGAGGAGAGGAACTCAACGGTATGTCCAGTTTTGGATTCCGATGAGCCGTGTACAAATTTGCCCGTTTGAGTGGGTCGCGGGCCCGCTAAAAGGGGTTCCGATTCGACCTTCTTAGAATCGAACCAAACTTAGCACACAAGACCAGAATTTCAATTCGGACCTGTTGGCGCAAGTTTTGTCTCGATTTACGACTGTACACGAACTTATGAGCAAGTTTGCAAAACGTCGATACGGGGGTATCTCGACGGATACGCGTTGATTTCGTCGCGCATACGCAACGAAACTGAGTTTCGTCGCGCATACGCAACGAAACTGAGTTTCGTCAGTTCCCACACGTCCGCAACGTCCATACGCGCCTTTCGATGCATATAGAGTGTGACCACATCGTCTGGTTTGTTGGTGTGCACGTCATATCGGGAAAAATTCTCTGAAATTTACTATTTTGAAAACAGTTTTTCGCAGAAGTTTAACACGGATTTAATTCTTGCACAGAAATCGAAATACAGATCTACAAGTTGTGTTTTAATCATGGTTATGTTGTCTTCATATGTGTTCAATTAGTTTTTGAAAAATCTCGACATACAGATCGAAATCTGGCTTCTAAGTTGTGGTTTTGAAACTGGGTTCAAACTCTGTTTTTAACAGTTTTTGGGGCAACTTTACCTCGATTTCTCGAGCAATCCCTTGGGATTCCCAAGATTATATTAGAAGAAGATTGGAGGGGTTCATATGGGCTACTCACTGGAGTTTATAATTTGAGAAATCATCGGGCGTGCGTGAAGAAAGGAGGATTGGAAGAAGGGTACATCGCTGTTTGAAAAACTGAGACTTTTGTGGTGTGCGGTCGGCCGGGGCTGTCCGGCAATGTTTGTACGGTGGTGCGGCGCCGCCAAAGGCCAGGGTAGCTCGTCTGGGGTTCAAGATCAAGGGGGCTTCAGGAGGGAGAAGAGTTATGGAGGGTTAGGGTTTTGGTTTGTCGTTGGTTGTATATATACTGCGCCGTTGTCAACTATTCGTATTAGGAGTAGAATATGGGGTCGGGTTTGCTAAGGATTGGTTTGGATTTGCTAATAATTTTAGCTGAAGCTGCTGAGTTGGTTTGTTGTGTGGTATTAGGGGGTCGGGCCCCTCCCGCATCTTTAGCTGCTGCTGATGGTGGGGTTCGGCCACCACTCAATTTTTTTTTCAACTAGAGATTTATATATAACTATATAACTATATATATATATAACAATCAAAAAAATCCTATAAATTGTAAATACGTAAAAAAAAAATATTTATATTAATTGTAGACTATATTTAGCAGAATTTAAAATATCAAGCAAACAAACATACATATATCATATACATCTATAATTACGTACATATACCAATTAATTCTAAATAATATAGAAAAATAATTTTTTTAAAGTAATAAAATAATTAGAAAATATTGGGGGTTTACAGCAGCCGTAACAGCCGAGGACACCAGGGATCCAGGACTTCTAGAATATGCTACTGCGGGACTTCCGCGACACTGAGGGGATTCTGTATGCGGATGACTGGATAGAGCACATCGAGAATATCTTACGGCTGGCGAAGATACTAGCACGACTGCAGATTGAGGCAGCAGGTAGTCAGATGTAGGACCTGGCCCATACATGGTACCAGACGGACCCGAGGGTCGATATAGAGGGGCAGACTTGGGCAGCCTTCAAGAAGCTGTTCAAGGAGAAGTTTTTTCCTGACACATCTCTTGGCGCCAAGGAGACGCAGTTTGAGAGCTTAGTTCAGGGTAGTCAGACTGTCGAGGAGTACGCTGGAAAGTTCTGCCATCTGGACAGATTTATTGAGGGACTCAGTGAGACGACAAAGGCCTGGAGATTCCGGATGGGGTTAGTCAAGGAGGTCAAGTCCTTGACCAAGAGTGACCGAAGTGCCACTTTTGAGGAGATTCTGGTGGGTGCCCTAGTAGCAGAGGATGATCTTGAGCTGAGGCTCAAGAGGGGACAAGACGCTCATAGAGCCAGTGGCAGCGGAGGATCGGCCAAGAGGCCTCACTTTCATCAGCAGCATCAGCAGCAGCAGAGGCAGTTCCAGCCATAATAGTTCCAGGGGCAGGGCCATATATCTTTCCAACAAGTACAACAACAGCAGCCGAGGTTTTAGCCACAAGAACTCATGCAGCAGCCCGTTAGTTGTGGCTTCTACAAGAAGCCAGGGCATGTGTGGAATAACAGCAGAAAGAGGCTCGAAAAGTGCCTACTCTGCGATTCGGCGGAGCACCAGTTGAAGGAGTGTTTCATGTCTTCATGACGAGCAGCTCAGGGAGCGGGAGCCAGAGCTCCAGCAGTGCAGCAGAAGGGACCCTTGTGGACTCAATAACAGAGGTTCGCTCAACATCAGCAGCAGGCCAGGGGAGGTCAGTAGAGGAGAGCTTTTACCATGGCAACTAAGGACGCAGAGGCTATCGGTGAGCTGATCGCAGGTTCTATTCTTCTCAACTCCATTCCAGCTTTTGTATTGTTCAATTTAGGGGCTTTCCACAGCTTCGTGTCTGTATCTTTTGCTATTAGACCCTACCTTGTATCTGAATCGTTGCCTAGGATGTGCAAGATCACGACCGGGGGTGGTATTTTCTTCGTTAGTGATATTTGCAAGGGTCGGAGAGTTGATTTGGGAGGCCGAGAGTTGGACGTGAGTCTACTCGTGATGCCATTGTCGAACTATGATATCATACTCGGTATAGATTGGTTGAGCAGGAACCACGCCAGCATAGATTGTCGCAGGGGTAGAGTTCTTTTCAGAGCACCCGGAGAGCAAGAGTTCGAGTTCACCTGACGGCAGGTGGAGCAGAGTAGCAGGGTTTTCTACGGAGTATCAGTTGAGGAGCAGGCAATGCCACACCCTTTGATAGCAGAGTTTATGGACGTCTTTCTGGAGGATTTGCTAGGACTACCACCGGACAGAGACGTGGAGTTCTCTATAGACTTAGTGCCCGACGCAGAGCCGATATCTCAGCACATCTATAGGGTGAACAACAGCGAGCTGCTAGAGTTGAAGAAGCAGGTGGATGAGCTGCAGGACAAGGGCTTCATTCGATCAAGTTCTTCACCATGGGGTGTATCGGTACTCTTCGTACCAAAGAAGGATGGGTCGGTCAAGATGTGTATCGACTACAGGGCACTCAACAACCTCATAATCAAGAACAAGTACCCGTTGCCGAGGATCAAAGATCTCTTCGATTAGCTGAGTGGGGCGAAGGTATTTTCTAAGATTGATTTGAGGTCCGGTTACCATCAGGTGAATGTGAAGAAGTAGTGTAATCATAACTTGTCTGGATCCTTATGTATTGATTGGGGTACGGAGGAGTATACATGGTCATGTGAGCAATTCTAAAGTAGTGTAATCATGTGCAAACTCTTAGTATAATCATGTACAAATTCAAGCCGTTCACATGTCTATCTTATACTCTACATCACTAGCCACTGTTAGATCTTTACTTATAGTAGATATTTCCTTACATTCATCTCTTTTACTTTATATATATTCTTCAGTATTTCATGTATCTTACTCTATAGCATGCTTACATTTCCTGTCATATTATGAACTGCGTGAGATGTGTTGTGCTCATTCCTATCCTGATTGGACCTGTTGAAATATTACAGATGACATTGAAGAGTTCTGTCCTATATACTACAGAGCAGGCCTAGATGACACCTGTAAGCTGGACTCCCAGAAGGACCCAGTCCTTGTAGAGGATATTACCCCAGTAGTCTAGGTTAGTTAGCTAGACTAGTTATCTTACTTTACTGCCTTGTCTTATTTTGGATACATTATGTACTTATTTGGGATATTGTTATTCTGGATGTTATGGAGATGTTATCTTAGACTCTTAGACTCCTTCTCATATTATATTTCATTTGGAGACTTTCATATCTATCTACCTTATCGTATTTTCTACCTTAGCTGTGATTGAGTTGTACGTTTCTATATTGTCCTCCATTCGGAGCGTATATATTGTACAGGTACCTTATAATTGTTAGATGTATGTGACCTAGGATAGCATTCTACTGTCGATACTGTAGCGTAGGCTGGACGTACCCACTTCTCGTGCCCCTACACTGGGTGCGGGTCGTAACATTACACATTCTCAATTTTCTACATTAAGTGCAAGGATGATTGGTCGAGGTTGTCGCAGTGATTTGTTTTATTGATCTCAGAATTATTTGCAACACTATTTAGAAAACATAAATTGTTTGTGAAATCCCCTTAAAGGGGATAAGATAAATAACCTGCGTCTATATATCACGTAAGATCAATACATTCATATTAATTTAAATTAAGAATGATTTTTGTGCTTTATGTCATTTTAATATCTATGTGTATATATGCATATCAGTAGGTTCACATATATTGTGCTGACTGAATGACAATAAAGAATTATACTTATATTAAATATGGTACTTCTGGACCTAGAACATGTTCTTTTTTAGGCTGAAATAGGTCCGATTGACCTGACCACTCTAGGTGTAATGAGTGAATAACACATGTTCATATTAAATCTCTTCAGGAGATTTTCTCTTGAGGAGATCTCTTTTGGATATTTGTCTGTTCAGGCGATTAATATTATATTTTTGGGAGATTATCTCTTCGGGGGATTATCTTTTCAGAAGATTAATATTATCTCTTTGGGAGATCTTCTCTTCAGGAGATACTATCATATTTTTAATCTCTTTAGGAGATTTTTTTCTTCATGAGGTACTTCCAATTTCTTTAAAAGATATTGTTATGTACATAGTCGGTTGTTTTGACGAATCATTATTTTTGTATAAATATGACTGGACATTTAGGATCATTTTTATATCCTTTTCTAGACTAATACTCAATGAGCCTATAATATCGCATTCTCTCGGATTGTTTTGGTCACATTCTTTTGGATGGTTTTTGTCAATATATGGCTCATTCTACAAATCCTTGGGGATATCCTGGTAATTTTAAATTCTTCAATGATATATTTGGCAATATAAATTCTTTGGGGACTTTATGTATATCTTATCGTCTAGGTTATCATGATCGAAAAATATATTTTTTATATTTTATTCATGGTCATTTCGAGAATTCTTGAGCTGACATTGCTCTATACATTTGAATCTTATTCCTTTTATTTCTTATAAACTCACATTTAAAATCTATCGAGTTTATTCCTTTTTGGGTTTTGTATTGTATGACCAAACATTCCATGTTTTGCGAGAGGTATCATATCTTTTATTTTTGTCTTTTCAATATTCAAGGATTATATGTGGTTCAGTGTTATCCTTATTTTCATCGTCCTTTTTATTCTTATTTGATAATATCATTTATAACAAGTTTTTTTCAATTTCAAATTTCTCTTGAATATGTATAAATCATAGAGTTTTTTGGTACCGATACCTCTTTTTCATTCTCTTCTGGGATCTGAGACATATCCTCAAACAGATCGATATAATTTGAGAATTTGGTCTTTGGATTATGACATTTTCCGGATTGTCATAGATTTTTTCTATAGGAGATGGTTTTTTAAGAGAATTTGTGGTGTGTTATATTTTTCAATTGCTTCTTTCAGAAAGCTGAATCTTTAGAACCTTTAGGTTTTACATGTTCTTAATGTAGAACTGATTCATTTTGATGTCTTTATTTAGTTCTTTGGTACTTACTTCTATTTTAGAAGATATATTCGTAGTTGGTATAAGTAACCTATAGGGGTGTAAAATGAATAGTATGGTCCGTCTCCGACTCGACAAATAGTCCGATCGTGGACTGTCCGAACCACTATATGAACCGAGCTTGAACAAAAATACTAGTTCAATCCTATAACGAGCTCGTTCTCGGTCATATACTTGTCCAGATCGAATATGTCCGTGAACATCAATAATAAATATTTATTTATTTTTTATTCTTGTTAAAACATACAAAATACCAAACCTGCCACCCATAGGTCACTGGCTACTACTGGTTCGTTGTTTTAAAGAAAGAAATTAATTTCTAAGTTTGAAAAACAATTCATTGGGCCAGCCGCCTCTCTTTTCAAATTCCAATTAACAAAGTGCTAACTACATATTATTTTTTCCTATTTACTGCTGGTCGGCTAACTTCCAATACTCATTAGTATCCAACTGTTTCCAGCATATACTCATTACTACCCCTTCATTTTACTTTTTTTTGGTTGTATTTCTAAAATCCAACTCTCTTTCCAATTTTCAATCCATGCTAATTATTATTTCCCAAAAGTTTCTCTTCCACTACCTACTGCACAGTCCCTTTTCTCCAATCCAACCTCCCTTTCCAAATTCCAACCCATCACACAACGACACATTTTCTTCCACCGTTTCAAATTTCTGACTCTTCATTCCCCTTTAATTTCTTATTAAATTAGCCAAAATTATGGAGAATAATATGTTCTACCATCCATATTATCACCTATATAAAAATGTACCACAAGAAAACCAATATCCGGTCCGAATCTGGTCCATCTGAATAAATCTGTTGAGCCGAAGATGATCCTAGTTAATTCCTAAAGAACCGAGCCCGAACATCAATATTTGGGTCCGATCTGGTCTGAGCCGAACTTAGGTCCGTCATAGTTCAATTTCAGTCCAAGCTTGAGCATGAAGTTGTTCGAGTTCGTTCCATTCGTTTACTATTGTCCTTAAAATTGCATTTTACGTCGTTTGGTTATTATACCCTATTGCATGTTTGTATCCAGTTTATATTTAGCATGTATATTATGTATCATGTTACGTCCCTCTGAGGACCTAGTTTCTTTCAGATTTGTTGTGTTAATTTTTTTTGAGTTCTTCTGGTTCTGCTGATGCGTAACGCCTCGGTATGCAGGTATTGTGATTAGGTACTTGTATTATATCTTCTGTACTTATAAATACTTGTTCTTATTGCTTACTTGTATGTTTTGTATCCTAGTATTTATAAACTCATATTGTTCATTTCGAGTTTTTTCGGACAAGTATTGTATGGGATGCACAACATGATACATGTTATCTATTCTTATATTTTGTATTGTTGTGGATTGAGACACAGATATATTTATTATGTTATCTAGATAGGGATCCTTATTGAAAAACTTATACGTATTTGAGTCGGACTGGAGTTTACTTGATACGTGTCACGCCCCAACCTGAAAATCGCTCGTCCTCGCATCGATTTATCTGAATGATCGTCCTCGCTGGGGCATGATACCATACGAGTCTAGAGTTGCACTCGTACAAGGCAATGTGACAAGTTCTCAAATGGTTATCTTTGATTTAATATTAGCAACGGAAGAAAACAGAATATACGAAACAATTCTCTTTATTGATGAATGAACTGAGATTATAAAGGCTTTTAATAGCCCAACTGAATTTACCAGATTGGCTACAACACTCAAGTTCCCTCTTGTCCACAAAGGATTTCATTGTTTCATACATCATGCCTCCTATATCTCGATCGCATTAATCCTGTTGCAAGTTCGAGCGTTATTGCGATCGCACGCTTCGAATGCTACGACATTACATGCCTCAGCACGATCAAGCGAAGCTCCACCGCGAGTAGAACATATCCTGAACCTACAAACAATCTAGTGGGGGATTATTACTTTCGTCCTCGTTGTACTGATCAAAGACCTACTTAACTAAACCGACATTAAGTAGTGTATTGATTCATGCAGCATACAATTTAGTTATCTTTCTATGTTCTCCTTAGGATCGGTTTTATGGCATATTCGAAAGCAGTAATACATGTTATCATGGGAAGCATGTTATTTGATTCGCATAAGCAAGCAGGCAACCAATAGCAATCTTTGTGTTGTTTCGTGACTTCTTACCAACATCGACGCAAGGTGAATACGCCTCATTCTTTCCCTGTCATGTTATAAGTGCTATGTGAAGGATCTCTGTGTTTCTGCATTTTGGCCCACCATTCCTTAACTATATGAAGGTCGTTGGTGTATCTATGCCAGAATGGACTAAAGTGTTTCTTGTTTCTTTTCTTTTCTTTTCTTTTCTCAAATTGGGTAGCCCGGTGTCTCACAGGATGGGTTGCTATCCCAATAACCGGAGGCTTACAGTCTCGTACCAATCATTACAGCTTTTACATCAATAACCGATTGCTAATTATCTTAGAGATGTGTGCCCATCAAAGTTTAACATCCCCTCCTAGGTCGAACGGTACCGGTGCCCGGTGTAAACTCATTCGAGGGAACACTCGTGCACGAAAGATTATCTCCAGTCCATTTCTCAAGTCCATTCGACCATACAATGCGCGTCTTATTCAAACAACCAAACATAGTCTTGAGTCCGCGACTCAGACTTTGCATCATCTCGTATTTTTCATATTAACTTTCTATGTTCTCACATTCCATACTTTGTTTTAATGTTCAATGGCATCATGTCCCAACTCAATATTTGTCAACCGAACGACCCGTAGGTTCCAAACATTTTCAAGGCATCATGTCACATCCGACAGTTCTGTCACATTCATACCACAACTGTTCTCTTCGCAACGAATCTATCATTTACGATTCTTGTGCACATACGCACGCTTTAACACAATTGTTCTCTACTCTTCGAGTCGTGCATGCGATGTACGCATCGATACCGTAATTCCATGTTCTATGCCTTAGTGTTCAATGTTCATGGCTCGTGCACTAGGGCACTCACCTCAATTGTCTTTTAATATGCTAGCCTTCTAACTCGTATACGGGGGCATGAATGACTTGTGCACTTAGGCACTCGTCGATACAGTTATCCCATGTTGGCTTGCGCATCGAGGCACTCGCCTTTGCAATATTCAATGTTCAATAGCGATGCGTACATTTGATGTACGTTTCATTTCAATTTTTCTATCTAGTGTTCGACAGGCACTATGTTCATCTCTCGGTCGAGCCACGCCCATGGTCTCGATTGGTTAACTTAGCATACAATGATGTATTTCACTTAGGCATGAAGGAGTATAAAAGAAGAGTCAAAGTCCTCCCACCTTAGCCGATAAGCCTTATCGTTTCGCCGAGCCAATGCGGCTCAATTTCATAACTTTGTTTGCATGACCAACTCTTTTGACTTGGCCATTCGAACACTTTACGCTACGATGAATTATCCAAGTAATTTGGCCTACCGTGCTTATGATTTAGTCCATGGCAAGGCGACGAATTGGTCTTGCGGACACCATTACAAATAAGGCAAAATGTCGACCTCTTATATTTCAGCATAAACATATAGCCTGCATACGAAACCAACTAAAATCAATACTTGTCCGAGTCAGACTAATGCCTTGCGTCAATTCAATTTCTTAGAATCTTCGAACCGACTCAATGCTTTCTCTCGGGCCAAATTAACGCTTGCATCGATCTTACTCGATGCGTTCCTTGGGTCAACGTAACTCTTTGCATTAATTCGCATCGATACATATTTCGGGTCAACATAACTCTTCAAGTCAACGACTCAGCATAATCTACTATACGGAGCGGGGCATTACATAATATACCACTCAAAACAAGGTTCGTCCTCGAGCCAAAACCAACACTCAATTCAAGTGTTTCTCCAGATCGTTTCACGATCTCGCCCAACGATCGTTGTTCCATTTCAAACACTCGTGCAAGCTTTCATTAACTTTCAATCTTTTCTGCAGCTCAATTTGAATTTAGTATACAACTTGATTTGGATCGTACACCTATTCAAGGCATCCCAAAAATATGTGTATTTCAGCCAAGCCCAGAGGTAGAAAATTAGAACAAAGCTGACAAATAAATTTCAATCCTATGCTTGCCATCTCGTACTCCTGATCGGACTTATCTTTAGCGACTATTTTTGAAACCTTATCGCATCTATATATTCGATACATACGTAATTCATTCAATAAAGTCACTATATGCGACGCGATTCAAAATCGTATTTCTCATTTTCTAAGTTTCGTATGGACCATCAATTCTATGCTTTGTGTCGAGCCATCGTGCATCCGATCGCAACGATCCTCCGCAATGCCTTGCGTTCGAAGTTGCTGCCCAACTATTTTCGAAGTCTGTCTATGCAACTCATCTCGATACAATTTCCTTTGTTGACATGCAAATGCATCAACATTCAGGGTTACGTCTGTTAGACGACTTACCTAGACACGGCGCTCAAACTCTTTTCCGACGCAACTCAAATTGATGATGCTCAAAGGCAACAATCGCCTTGACACGAAGGTCTTTACGATGCGTCTTATGTTCGATTCCTATCGAGTAGGGAATTACTAGCCAAACTTTCAACTTGTCCGTCTCGCAACATCGAATCTAAGTTCGATTCTTGCACGCTCAATTGCTAGGTGAATCCAAGTCAAATGACACAATTCGAAAGTCATTCTCTTACCACTCGCTCTCGTGCATAGCACGATTATCAAAATCTCCTAGACTTATCATCAACATGCACTATACGATTCATATGCGATATTGTATGGGTCATCTTATGGGTCTACAACATTCACTTTGATTTGGCAGTTAAGACTTCTAGGGTCAGTTGCCCCAAAGCTACGCTCGATAATAGTGGATCAACGAAGGACAGTTACTACAAACCATGCTATATTATTTCGGAGCCAAATCACGTTTCGACAATTTTTATGTGACTACCCAAATTAGAACATACCATTTTTACTGGCACAACTGAGGCGCGACTATCCTTCGGGAAATTCATGCACTACCGTTGATGATTCCGCAATTCACGAAATATCTACTCGTATTGGGTTCGAGTCTTTCTACCACGGTCGACACCCAAGATACTATACGCATCAAAATAATCGTCGATGACCTTATGGTCTTGCCTGATCAATCGCAAGGTTTACGATCAACCAGTTTGACATTCTCGTATTGCTATTTCTAATATTTACAATATCGTAGGCCCGTTCTGTTTTGTATTCTCACATCGTGCTTACGTTTTCTTGTGCACCAATTTTGATAGCACAAGGTCAACTTTGAATCTGTATCAACGTCGACTTTAGTTCGTATTGCATACATCCAAGTTCACTACAAACTTTTCCATACGCATCAACTCGTTTTCTGATTCGCCGCATCCCGCTATACTTTGATCGCGTAACCGAGTTACCGATTATCCAACATCGAACCCTCGAGTTATACGATCACGTCCTCTAAGTTTTGTGTGTTTCAGTCATACTCAAATGAGTTTCGCCGCAACATAACCAACTATCTCTTAGGCACTATTTACCCGCATCAACCAACTCTTTACCGAAGTCGCACGTCGCGCGATCCGATTATAATTCGCATCGTCCAATATTTTTATCGAATTCGCTAGTCGTGCGATTCGATTTTAATTCGCATAGACTAACATTTTATCGAGTTCGCAAGTATTACAATACGATTATCATGTTGAGTTTTCTATTCCGCCGATCTGATTATTATCTTGAACCAAAACTGTTTCGTTAGTCTCGGTCATCTGACCGACTTATAAATTTTCGTTCGACGTATCATTCATTGATACAACTCCCCATCCTATCGTTCCAACCGATTATCGAAGAACACTTGTATTAACATACCGTCATACAAATTTCCAATCGAGTCTCGATACTATCCCATCTGTTGCGGATAAACCTTCCACAAATTATGTAATGTGTCGATATAATCCATCGCACAAGTAGTATTACATATACCACTCAGAATTGAGCCATCCATCGCATATGTGGTATATCATATACCACTCGGAAATTAAATTATTTCTCTTGCATCATACGTGGTATGAACCAACAATCTTATTTCGACTCAAGATTTCTACAGTGATCATGTCGATCACAACCGTAACTTTTTGATTAATCAAAATCTGACACAATTCGGCCAATGTATTCATTTGCCAAAACAAGTTCGGTGCACAATCGAATGATTCATTCTATTGATTTATGATTTCAGTTCCCTCTGTTGCATCTTGTGCAACGTTTTTATTTCACTTTCCTACATTGCATCTCGTGCAACATTTTTTATTCAGTCCCATCCGTTGCATCTCGTGCAACGCTTTAATTCAGTCTCCTCCGTTGCATCTTGTGCAACGTTTTAATTCAGTCTCCTCCGTTGCATCTCGTACAACGTTTTACTCCTGATATTCAAAGTCAATACTCGAATCCGTTCAACAAATTCAATATAAACTTTCACGTTCATTGCAACATAATGCAATAAAGATTTTATGACTTTCTCAACAAATATCATGTCATTTCCAAAACACATGCGGCAAAATTATAAGATTTGTATTAGACTTATTGTGTGGAACATCCAGTACGGCATCGAGTAGAGTCAAGAGTGATTTGATTGTGGTAGACAACTTTTTGGAATTGTAACGAAGCAACACGTCCTGAGAAAATTGAGCCTAGAGCTCTAATACCAATTTGTCATGCCCCGACCCGAAAAATTGCTCGTCCTCATATCGATTTATTCGAATCATCGTCCTCGCTAGGGCGTAATGTCGTACGAGTCTGGAGTTGCACTCGTACAAGACAAGATGACAAGTTCTCAAATGGTTATCTTTGATTTGATATTAGCAACGAAAGAAAACAGAGTATACAAAAATATTCTCTTTATTGATGAATGAACTGAGATTACAAAGGATTTTAATAGCCCAACTGAATTTGCCATATTGGCTACAACACTCAAGTTCCCTCTTGCCCACAAAGGATTTCATCATTCCATACATCATGCCTTCTATATCTCGGCCGCCTCAATCCTATTGCAAGTACGAGCGTCAATGCGATCGCACGCTTCAAACGCTACGATATTCCATGCCTCAGCACGATTAAGCAAAGCTCTGCCGCGAGCTGAACATATCCTAAACCTGCGAGCAATCTAGTGGAGGATTAGTACTTTTATCCTCGCTGTACTAATCAAAGACCCACTTAACTAAACCGACATTAAATATTGTATTAATTTATGCAGCATACAATTTAGTTATCCTTCTATGTTCTCCTTGTAGGTCCTAAAAATCAAGTTGCACCCATCAACAAAATCATGAAAATCAAGAAATACAACTTTCAAATGAACTGCACAGACATCAGATTGCGCATCATTCCGATTGCGCACACCAGACTGCGTACACTTTCAACTGCACAAGCTGACGTGGCAATGTCATCATTATCTGACAAAATCAAATCTTTCTGACAGCTGACAGCACAAAGAACGAGGAGACTGTTCATTTATTGTGCCGCACAGCGCTCGAGGGTAGTTGGACAGCTGTACACGCATCGCAATCCTGTGCCTGCGCAATCCAGCCCAGCATAATCCATATATGTGCAATCCGAAGTCAGCGTAATTCATGTAGCGTACTTCATCATGACAACTGACAAAAGTACATGTGGCATTCATGCCATCAATTGCTCGTTACGTGGTAACCGTCTTCACACGATCATGCGTATTTCAATCAAATGATGCCATGTGTCCAAGACAGTTGGCCCACGACCAGACAACTGCCTGCGCAGTCTGATGCTGCGCAATCCAGTTCCTGCGCAATCCAACTTGCGCCATTCAGAATAACTAAAAATTAGTTATTTTCAGAACTCTATAAATAGAGTTTCAAGTCTTCATTTAAGGGGATCAGGGAGAGAGATCAGACAAAAAAATTTAGAAATATTAGAGAGTTCAGGAGTTCTTGCCCAAGTGCTGCTGCATTCTTCCGAGGCTTTTGCCTTCAACTTCAGAGGCTACCGTCTTCAAAGTTCACATCATCCAAGGGATAAAGCAATCGTCTTCGAGATTGGATTCCTACAGTTGTACTTTCCCAGAATTCTTGTAATCTTTACAAAGTTTGTATCAATAAAGTTTCATACTTTTGTTTTTACAAACAAAATGACGACTCTGCTGGGGACGACTTTCTCCTCCGACGAGGAAGTGACAACTCAATGTGACGTAGCATCTATCGGGAAGATGCAGAAGACTCTGGTTGTGAAGGTCAACCAGACAACCTATGAAGCCATGATCAATTCCAAAACCACTCCTCACACTGCAACCACTTCTGCCACGAGCAAAGTGCGCCCAGTGTGGGTCTCCAAGACTGTTGCGTAGTCCATTAACTCTGCCAGCAAGACTGCTGCACAGTCTGCCAAGAATCCTGTTACGTAATCTGCTGCACAGTCTACAGTTGCTGCCACTAAGACTGTTGCACAATCTGTCTCTGTCAAGAATTCTGCATAATTTGCTGTTGCCAGTACACAAGAGACTTCATATGCTGCCCTATCAAGGTGCAAGACTCCTCTGCCTCTGGCGCAGTTGGCTGCCAATCTTCCTGCACAAACCAACACTCCAGCAACTAGAGTGCACCCCGAACACTCTGTGGCCAGAACTCCTGATGCACAAACCACAGTGTCTGTGGCCAAAACCAGAAAGTCATCTGTCAAAGACTCTTCTGCGCAACCTGCCAGTGCGCCATCAATTCATGCGCAAACTGTGCCTGCGCAATCTAAGAAAGACAGCCCTTTGGCTAATCTTTCTTCTTCTCACAACAAAGGGAAGAGTGCTGCTCATCTCCAACACCCTGCTGCTCCTGCGCAATCCACTGGGGGTAATCTTTTGGCTACTCCTCTTCCTCAGAACAAAGGACAAGGCCCTTTGGTCTTTTTTCAAACTTCCTCGTCTCTTGACTTGGAAGACAACAGAGGGAAACGCTCTTTAGCTAACCCTTCTTTATAAAACAAAGGAAAAGGCCCTTTGGTCTTTTCTCAGTCTTCTTCGGTCTTTACCGTAGAAGATCACACTGAACGTGCTTCGACATCAGTCAGTACAAAAATTCTTTCAAACAAGGATTCTTCTCTCCATGTTAAAAGAACTTGTACTGATCAAAGAGGTATTCTGCCTACTCCGGTAGCAGAATTCCAAGATCTCCCAACCCTCAAAATCTCCCATTCAAGACAGAGAAAATTGCTGGTGTCTCAAACAGAAACCCATGGGGGTGAGTTTGCTGATCTAAGAACTTATCTCAACAGGCCAACTTCGGTGAAACGTAAACAGCCAATGCCGAAGACCAAATATCATCAGAAGCAAACTTCCAGGATCAAGAATCCGGACACATATGCCAATAAAATGAGCACTTTCCTGTACACTCAGGGGACAAAACATTTGAAGAATCGGAACCATGTTTCGAATGTTATTAAAGAACATATCCCTCGAACTTCTTCTCGTCCCATTGATGTTCCCGATCTCCGAGAACACTTTAATCAAAGGCGGGACAATACTTCAACATTTCCAATTCGACCAAGTGATCATCATCATTGTAATTACAAGGTTGTTATCAAGTGTTGTTGTCAAACAACTAGACGATCTGTCTTCGATCGTCTGAACTTTTCTAACTCTGAACCTATATCGGAAGATGAAGATGAGGTTCTGTACGCTTCCGTCAACATGACTTCCAGAGACACTGGAGGTAGGAAGTGCTCTAAGCACGGGAAGCCTCGTAAGCCAAGCCAACGGTATTTGGATTTACTCCAAGAATCCTCTGAAGGAGTATTCCAATATACCAGATCCCGAAGCCGAAACACAATCGGTCAAAGGAATCTTCAAGATCCTTCTGAACGTCTTCTTCCTTGTCACTCGGGGGATGATTCTTTCTCTGATTATGATGCATACAGTGAAAGCTCAGAACAAACAATATCCTTTATTGTACCCAGAGAAGTGACAGCTTATGTTGTCAATGAAGATCCCGATGCTTCCAGTTCAGCTAGTCAAGAACAAAGAATAGCTGCATTAGAAGATAAACTGAAGACAATGGCGGAAATGGTCGTAAGTATGCATTCCATCATTGTGGCTCAGCACACAGTACCACCGACTGTACCTCCTACAAATCCTGAAATCATAGCATCGTCGGTGCCTGTTAATGCATGGTTGGGGGTAGCATCTCTTCCAATACCTCCTGTACAAGTCCAACCTACACCCAGTCAGTCAGGTGCTGGGGTAGTGCTTATCATGCTGTTCCTCCTCCTAACACTGTGGTTCAGCCTGCTCCTTCTATATCAGTGGAAGATGCCAATGAAGCTGTGAAGCTCCTGCGAACTCAGTTCGAAGCTTTCAAGGAGAAGGACAACTTGCAAAGATTGGGGATCAAGCAACCTTATCCAGTTGAATGGAAGGAAGTCCGTTTCCTCCGAAGTACAAGATCCCAACCATCTTGCTGTTTGATGGCAGCACATCTCCCAGTCAGTTTATTAACCACGTTGAGGTTATGACTGTCCAACTTCAACCAAATGATGCTCTTCTTACTAGAGTATTCGTCGGCTGTTTAGCTGGCGTAGCATACAATTGGTATAGAAGCTTGCTCGATGATTGTATCACCTCCTTCTCTGGCTTAAAGCAAATATTCTTGGAACGATTTTACGAGGGGATCAATGACATGACTATGTTAGCCCTCAATAAAATTAAACAAAGGCACAAAGAAACTGCTGAGAGTTTCATTGAAAGATTTCGCCGGAAAGCTTTGAAAATGCCTCCTGGAACTCCGGCTGCTGTCACCATAGACACCTGCAAGGCAAATCTATTGCCTATCATCAGCATGTGGATGGGATCTACTCAGTTCCAAGATTGGCCATCATTCATTGTCAATGCTAAAGCAGCCGAAGTTAGCGCCGACAAATTCAAGCAGCTAGGGGTACAAATGTCTTACCCCGACCAGGATGAACATCAAACATCAGGCGGTGGCAATCGCCAGAACAACCGCAAACCAAAAGAAACTTTGAACAAGAACAAAAAATCTCTGGCGGTTAACGTAGCTCCTCCTACGTCCACTTCTACTCCTTCAGCACCTCCACCGAGAGAACCTCATCCTAAAGTAGAATATTCCTTTGACGAGAATGACACAACAAGCATCTTTGATTGCTTAATCAAAGCAATAAAATCCAACTTCCAGATCCAAAGAAGCCAGATGAATTCGGTAAGACTGATCATCCCAAGTACCGTGTCTATCACAGGTTCATCGGACATCCCACTCGAGCATGTTATGTGCTCAAAGGCAAAATTCAGGAGCTGGTCAACGCTGGCGTCGTCACTCTGCAACAAGACGAGAAGACTGTTACTGCAAACATGGTATCAGTTCAGTTCGGTGACTTCCCGTCCCAGATGGTGCAGCATGGCGTTATTCCTATCCCCAAAGCTACTCTCGAGATAGAGAATCTTTCTCCTCCACGAAATGAAGGTCTCGTCCCCTTATCTCTTGACAATGGCAAGATTATGTGGATTCATCCGGATTTAACCTCGAAGTTCGAACCTCTCTCTTCCTCCAAGAAGAAAGATCACTCCAAGGGCAAGACAAAGATTTGCAATATGGTGTCTTTTGACCCCATAGTTGATGAAGAGATCCTGCTGAGTACCAGATCAGGGAAAACTTACTTAAAGGATTACTCCGAAGCCCAAAAGAATCCTGCTTCTTCCTCTGAGCCTGCTCCAGTGCAACCTACTTCCACTGAGGATATTCTTAATGCATCCTCACCGGTTGTGATACCCATTCCTCCCAAGCCAACGGTCGCTGATAAAGGTAAACAGCAAGTCCGCTTTGACAAACCTTTGAAGAAGACATCTCCTTTTGGACTTGAAAAGCCTTGCAACTTTGATATTTTGGCTCAGTTGGCCAATACACCGGCCCGGTTGTCAATCTTTGAGCTCTTGCGCCTCTCCAAAGAAATTCGAGAAATGATGAGCGAAGCTCTCATGCAAGCTGAAACCTGCTTAGCTTTTCTGAAGAAGCCAAAGTAGAGCCAGTCTCTTGCCTCCATTGTCATAGTGTTCTGGAATTGATTCCAAACATTACTTTCACTCAAGATGACTTGTTAATGGAAGACAACAGGCATGACCGTCCTCTCTACTATACATGATATGTCGACTCGATGAAAGTTGATCGTATTCTGATAGACCCAGGGTCTGCCCTTAGCATCATGCCAAAGACAATGTTAGATGCGCTGAAGATCCCTGTATATAGTCTCTCCAGTACAATCACCACCATCCTTGGGTTCAATCAGGGAAGAAGTGAACCTTTGGGCAAGATTCGCCTAAAACTCCAAATAGGCAATCTTCGCACAAAAGTGACCTTCTATATCATCGACAATTATGGTTGTTCTTATAATACTTTATTGGGGAGACCATTCCTACATGAACACAACATTGTTTCATCAACTCTTCATCAATGTTTCAAATATGTTGATGACAATGGAGAAGTCCAGAAGGAGGTTGCTGATCTCTATCCTTTCAAAGGCGTTGAAGCATACTGCAACGACGCTCGCATGTATAAGGATGAATTTATGAAGGTTGTATTGGCTTTAGACACTGAAGAAGAATCAGAAGCAGTGCCCAAAGATACCCTTATCATACCTGTTAAAGGACGTGTCTCTCGTCCTCAATCTTCCAAGTCACTCGCTATGTACTTGCCAGTTCAGAAGCAACCAATAAATGATGATCAAGATCAAAGGGAGCTCACCTCTTCTGAGCCACTTGTTATTGACTTACGTTGTAACAAGGATAAAAAGCAGCCTGCTTCTTCTGAACCCCTTGTTATTGATTTAACTCATAACAAGGACAAAAGGGAGCTCACCTCCTCTGGGCCGCTTGTTATCGACCTCCGTCGTAACAAAGCCAATCCTCCTCCACGTTCTTCTTCCCCTCTTGTAATCAATCTGACCAAGCCTGCTAAGGCTGAAGGTCCTACTGTAAATACAAATGTACAAATCAATGAAAAATCATCTACTTTCCAGTATACTTATGTCATTTATCATACTAAATGCTATTTGGATATGTTAGATAGCTTCCAATCATTTACAATGGGAGTTGTACAATCTCTTCAAACAGAAGTCTCTTTTGAACGCCCAGATGATTCATATCAAATTGTTCCTGCTTGAAAGAAAGGCGAAAGTCTAATACTTTTTAGTAAAGGACCAGAACAACAATTCAGCTATACAGACGATAGTAAAAGTAACGATACAGGACATCTCCAGCTCCGGCGTTACAGTCAACAATCAAAAGACATCATCAGAAAAATGGGTTATGATTCCAAAAATGGCCTCAACTACGGTAAAGGTCGCAAAACCCCTATCCGTACGACTGTTCCAGAAGGAAAATTAGAGATGTACTATAGCAGGACCAAAAGAGGGCTTGGATATGCTTCACCTCCATTATTATCCCCAGCAGGCTCTGAATCCGATAGTGAAGAACGCTCTAATTCTTCTGATTCCAGATCGTGAGATTCTGACACCAGCATTGGTCAAGTTCATCGATTGACTGTATCTTCTAACATGGTCTCCGTCGAACTTCCAGAAGGCTATGACGAGGATATTGAAGAAAGTTCTGAAACAGATCCTTGGGCTCAACGAATGGATACCCAATGGGAACTCCGATTCGAACAAAGAGAACCTCCTACCGAAGATTAATTAGTTCAAATTGATGTAGGAGAGAACGGGTCACCTCGTCCAATATTCATCAGCAAGAACCTTCCAGAGGAGGATAAACAAGAATTAATTCTTCTGATTAAAGAATACATTGATGTCTTTGCCTGGAGTTATAAAGACATGCCAGGACTGGATCCTAAAGTTGCTACTCACAAACTGAATATCTTACCGAATGCAAAACCGGTCAAACAACAACAACGGCGTTTCAAGCCAGAAATAATGGACGCAATCGATAATGAAGTCAAGAAGCTCATAGCTTGTGGCTTTATCAGAGAAGAGCAGCATCCTGATTGGGTAGCCAATGTCGTCCCAGTTCTAAAAAAACTGGCAAAGTTCAAGTTTGCATCGACTCCCGGGATCTTAATGAAGCATGTCCAAAAGATGAATTTTCTCTCCCTATCACGGATGTCATGATCGACAATACGTGTGGGTTCGAAAGAATATCTTTCATGGATAGATTCTCCGGATATAATCAGATTCGGATGAATCCTGAAGAAGAAAAGCATACTTCTTTCCGTACTCCTCGTGGAGTCTATTGTTATACTGTGATGCTATTTGGTCTCAAGAACGCTGGTGCAATGTACCAATGTGCCATGAGTACCATCTTTCGAGATCATCTGCACAAGACTGTCGAATGCTATGTTGACGATATTGCTGTCAAAAGTCGTCTGAAGGAAGATCACATCCAAGACTTGAAAACTATCTTCAATCTCATGCGCCAACATCAACTCAAAATGAATCCCACCAAGTCATTCTTGGGTGTCTTTAGTGGTAAATTTCTTGGCTTCGTCATTACCTCTAAGGGTATACACGTGGATCCCGAGAAGATCAAAGCCATTCAAGAGATGCGTCCTCTACGCAACCTAAAAGAGCTACGTGGATTCCAAGGTCGACTTGCGTACATCAGGAGATTCATTTCGAATCTATCTGGACGCTGCAGACCATTCACTCAACTCATAAAAAAGGGTGTTTCTTTCGTTTGGACCGAAGAATGTTAACGAGCATTTGACGACATAAAACGGTATCTCATGAATCCACCAATCTTGGTGCCACCAATCTCTGGCATACCATTCTTAATATATGTCCGTACTATGGACCATTTATTGGGTGCTTTACTTACCCAAAAGAACAAAGAAGGTCACGAACAAGCTATTTATTATCTCAGTCGTACTATGATTGGTGCTGAACACCGTTATAGTCCGGTCGAAAAAGAATGCCTTGCTCTCATGTTTGCTGTTCAAAAGACTCGACATTATATCATTGGCCAAACTATTCATGTCATATCACGAGTTAATCCTCTTCGGGTACTCATGAAGAAGCCCAGCACACTCAACTCTCGGTTGGCTACATGGGCCATTCTGTTAGCCCAATATGATATGGTATATGTTCCTCAAAAATCTGTCAAAGGCCAAGCACTGGCGGATTTCTTAGCAGCCCATCCTGTTCCAAAGACATCTAAACTCTATGATGAAATTCTAGACGAGACTTTGGAGTCTAATACAATCTCCGAAGAATTTTCTACTTGGCGTCTATTCTTTGACGGTGCATCCAGAATAGGACCCAATGGTGCCATTGTAGCAGGAGTTGGAGTTGTTCTCATCTCCCCAGACGGATCAACTATCCAAAGAGCCTACTCTCTAGATGAACCATGCTCCAACAACGTAGCAGAATACAATGCTCTACTGATCGGTCTTCAATTAGCCAAACAACTGGATGTCGAGTATCTTGAAGTCTATGGCGATTTTAAGCTGGTTGTTAATCAGGTTAGAGGAACCTTTGAAGTTCGTCATCAAGATTTAGTACCTTATCATGAAGTGGCAATCAATATAGCCACATCATTCAAAGCTTTCTTCATAGACTATGTTCGGCGAGCCTGCAATACTGAAGCAGATGCCTTGGCCAATCTTGCGGCAGTCTTAGCTATCCCTATCAAAAGACAGCAAGTTGTGGTTGTCTCTAATCGTGAGTTATTTTGCATCGAGAACAATCGTAATATTGAGTTCAGTAATCTTGCTGAAATCAATGTTATCAATGAAGACTGGAGAGTTCCTTTCATTGACTTTGTTGTTCATGACATACTTCCTGAAGATCCAAAGGAGGCTACGAGTATTCGTCGACGATCTCTACGATTCTACTACAACCAAACCACCAAGACTCTCTATCGACGAACTTATGACGGTTTTCTTCTACGCTGTTTAGCTAGTGATGAAGCAAAGCAAGTATTACGAGAAGCTCATGACGGCGTTTGTGGAGCACATCAACCCGGTCCTAAGCTACAGGATCGCATTCGACGAATGGGTTACTACTGGCCCTCTATGGTATCTGATGCCATTGAATACGCAAGAAAATGTCGAGCTTGTCAAATCCATGCAGATTTCATTCATCAATCTTCAGAATTTCTGCATCCGACGGCTGCTTCCTGGCCTTTTGAAGCTTGGGGCATGGACGTCATAGGTCCCATCAATCCTCCTTCTTCTAGAGGACATCGTTTCATACTGGCAATAACCGACTACTTCTCCAAATGGGCTGAAGCTATACCTTTGGCTGAAGTCAAGACCAGTAATGTCATCAACTTCGTCAAACACCATGTCATCTATCGATTTGGTGTACCTCGACGAATCATCCATGACAACGGACCACAATTCATCAGCCAAAAGTTTACAAGATTTTGCGATGATCATAGGATTGATAACGTTGCTTCGACAGCCTACAATCCTGCTGCTAATGGCTTAGCTGAAGCTTTTAACAAAACCATTATCAAGCTCCTCAAGAAGTTTGTATCTACTAACAAACAAAACTGGAGTAAAAAATTTGGTGAATGTCTTTGGGCTTATCGAACTACAGTCCGCAATCTTACAGGTTTTACACCCTTCTCTTTGGTGTATGGTTGTGAAGCAGTTCTTCCTCTGGAACTTCAAATTCCTTCTTTAAGGATTGCCATTGCTAATGAACTCACTACAGAGAACAATGATCTTCTCCGACTTCAAGAGTTAGAAGCACTCGATGAAAAGCGGTTATTGACTCAACAACATATTGAGTTGTATCAAGCCCGTATTTCGAAGACTTTCAACCGCAAAGTTAAAGTCAGAGTCTTTCAGCAAGGAGAACTTGTTCTAACAGTAAGACGCCCTATGACTATGACTCACTCGAGCAAAGGCAAGTTCGATGCAAAGTGGGAAGGACCTTACATTGTCAGCAAAGTCTTTTCAAACGGAGCTTATCAACTTTCAGAGTTAGACGATCGAGTTGCAATGATGCCTTTCAATGGCAAATTCTTTAAGAAATACTATGTATAAATGTAACAGAGATTTTATGTAAATAAGATCAGACAGTTCATAAATAAAGTTTGATTTTTATTTCATCATAAACGATGTTACATGATAACAAGGAAGGTCGCTATCTTCCTTCTCAACATTGGGACGCGGACCACTGCCATCATTATCAAAGACATAATCAGCAAAAGAGTCGAGGACATTCTTGCTCGAGCCTACCAGGAACTTGCAAGCAGCCATCCTCATGGCCTCCTCCTCTTCGATCTTTCCTGGTTCAAGCAAAAAGTCCAGGATATCCCGCGGTGGGTTGGGTGCCGACGAACCTTCGCATGTTTCTGCCTGCTTTGGGTGGACTGGTTCGGCAGGGCATTCTTCAGTGCCTGTTTCAACTTTTGGGGCGATTTCAGCCTTCTTGGATGCATCTCCGGACGACATCTTTATGTTGAAAAGTGGAAATGATTATTCCTCCCAGATTTTTGTTCTATTTATAGGCAGAGATTCTCAAAATAATAAAATGTCACATTTATCCGACGGTTCGTCCGTTCATTCATCATCACCTGACGGTTCATCCGTTCATCATCATCAGACGGTTCATCCGTTCATTCACATTCATTTGACGGTTCATCCGTTCACCAGACGGTTCATCCATTCATTCACATTCATCCGACGGTTCATCCGTTCATCATCACCTGACGGTTCATCCGTTCATCATCATTCGACGGTTTATCCGTTCATTACGACGATTCATTTTGTTCATACCTTTTGACAATTAATTTTCGTTTATTTAATCATCCACATAAGTAACTTATCCTCCTTGATTAAGTTATCTACTGAAATAATAATATTCGACAAATTATATTCTGCCACGTCTACATTACCTCTGAGCAGATATAATGAATATAATTATTTTTATACAAAATCATCAAGAAATATATCATGTCCTGCACCTCTGAATATATTTTGATCAATAAAAATGGACATGGTTACCATTCGGCGAGTGATTTCAGCATCATGAGCTGCTACATACTCGTCTCTTTCCTGAGTTAGAGCACCAATTTGTTGGACTGCAGTCTGATGCTCGGTAACTTCATTTTCTAATTCCTCTTGGAGACGAGCAATCTCCACTTTCAGCTCGGCAATCCTTCTTTCTTTTCTCTCAGTAGTTGAGATCACTGATTCCAACTTGGAATTATATTCAACAGATTTAGTAGTATAGGCATCCAAGAGATTCTGGAAGTTCACTCTTTCAACTGCAGCTGCCTGAGCCATTTGTTCAAACTCTGCTTGTACTAAGGGTTCTACTTTCCCCTTATTGAGCTCTTTATAGTTCTTTATTAAAGCTTCCAGCTCATTTAATAAGTGGTCAAGGAAAGTGGCCTGGGGCTCGTCACCTTGCTTCCTGATAGCCTTTACTAAGAAAGAGGTCGAACCTCTAACCATGTAAAAATCAGCGTCTTCTTTGTCCATCATTCTATTGATCAAAGGCCCTAAGGACTCGAAGAAGCATTTAGTGAATGATTGGATGACAAGCTGATTAATCGCCAGAGTGCCAGGAGTCGCAGCAACTCCTGTTGATGGCGAGGCAGCAGGACGTTCAATTTCTCGAACAATAGGCTCTTTGAATAAGGGGACTAGCGTGGAGCTAGTTGCTCCTCCTGGTTATTCTTCTGTAAAATTTGTAATGCCTGTGGTTCGTATTACGTATTCTTGGAATACGTGTACGTATTTTATTCTTGTATTGCATGATTCCTTGTTTAGTTTTCTTCTTGGCTTGGCTTGGTTTACTCTCGGGTTGGGTTGGCTTGGTTCGGCCGGCCCAATGCTTGGTTCATCATGGGCCAAAGGTGGAGCACCTTAGCCTATACTTCTCCTTCATTTCCACCACAACCCCCCCTCTTTATTATCCCCACCAACCTCCTCTCTCCTCCATAATTCTCATTTACTTCTCCTTCCTCCACCATTACTCTTCTCCACCAACCAAGAACACCATAGGCAAGTGCAACTTGCTTCCACAAGAGAACTCCTTTTGATGGTTTCATTAGCTTCTCCTCATGATTCTAAACCACATTAGAACTTGTCATTTTCCATTTTGGGGCTTTAATTCTTGTAGATCTAGAGTCTTGCTATTTTCAGATTTTTGGTGGTTTTGATCTATCAAACTTCCTTGTCTTCAAGTTTTGATGGTTCCATGTTGTAGAGAACTTCATTCTACCCAATTTTGACCTTTGGAAAGTTGGATTCGGACTTGTTTTGACTAGGATATGGACTGTTAAAGCTTAGATTCAACTTTAGAGTTCTTGATGTTCTTGCCATTTGGAGAAGACAGTGACAGTGAGCTAGCTTTTTAGCTTACGCCACTGAGCTGTACGCTGCTCTTTAGCGAGCGTATGCTAGCCTTGGTACGCTGCTCTTTAGCGAGCGTACGCTAGCCTTGGTACGCTGCTCTTTAGCGAGCGTATGCTAGCCTTGGTACGCTGCACTTTAGCGAGCGTACGCTAGCCTTGGTACGCTGCTCTTTAGAGAGCGTACGCTAGCCTTGGTATGCTGCTCTTTAGCGTGCGTATGCTAGCCTTGATACGCTGCCTGTTGGCTGCGTGTCTTTTGCGTACGCTAGCATGAGCGTGCCCTAGACCCTTTCGTACGCTAGCTCGAGCGTACGCAGTCTTGAGCGTACGCTAGCTTGAGCGTACGCTGACCTGTAGCTTGAGCGTGCCCTGGTGTACGCTGACCCTTGCGTACGCTTTCCATTGGAAGTGTATGGAACCCTTGGTACGCTAGCTCGAGCGTACGCTGGCCTGAGCATAGCTTGACCTGAGCGTATGACTTTTGTACTGAGCGTATGGCCTTTGGCTGACTTGGTCTCATGTTAGCGTGTCAGATTTGGTTTTATTTTCCTTAAGCTTGGCTCTTCTATAGCCCTGTATATTGATATTTTATTAGATACTTTACGCCCATTTTATATCCTTACGCCTTTTGTCATGAACTTGATAATCACGAATTTATGTAATATGTTTGGAAAGGATAACTGAGCCTGACACGATAGTGACCCGTAGTGGTGCACTCCTGACATGAGTAACCTGACATGACCTGATAGTGGCCCGTCGTGGCGTACTTCTGACTAGTACACTTGACATGATAATCTGACATGATTTACCTTGATAAGCTGTTGCAACGGCTACCTGACATGACTTGACAAGAATGAACATCCTGGACACCGTGGGTGATTGTGTTTGTATAAATAAACCAGTCCTGTCTTACATCATGTCTAGGAGGGGACTCCTGAGTACCACGGTCAGGAGTACCTACTAAAATGGACTAAGGCTAATAACTAGATTAATATATTAGTCATGTCAAGATTTTTCAGCTACAGGCAATCCCGTTACCTGGGCGCGCCTGGAATCTGTAGCCTGCCGTCGAGTAGGGCATATTTCCAGCACACTGTCATGTGTTGTACCCTTCAAGCTACTTAAGGGTACATGTGTTTCCTGGACGATGTACCCACCTGAATTCAATCCTAATCTTTCGACCTGGGTAACCTGGATGGTCTGCAGGGCTTGTGGCTGTGGAATAATCTCACTGCATCTTGCTGGTAATTAGGATTGTGATAACCCTAGTTAGTTAAAGTATCAAGCCGTAATTCTTGCTTGGCCGTGAAGTGATTGGATAGAGTCTAACCAGTCTAGTCTTGGCCTGATCCTGTTCCAGATTATTGAATGACCAGAATGCTTGTATTTATTTTACCGATAAATGGTGAGAATTCTAAGTTCTGTTCAGACGAAGGGTTACAACCCCGGTCCTTGTTTGGTTTACGGGTTGTAACCTGGTTATCTGAATAGTTCCATGGTTATCTCGTCGTATATCATCCTGGTGTATTTTCTTTATTTCCAGTTCTTATTTTTATTTATATCTTGTGCTGATTGCTGGTTTTAGTTCTTAAGTGAAGCTTCCTTTGTGGCACTTGCTCTTTCTGGGGTCTGATCCAGCTGGTTTTGTATGGCCAGATTTCGGAGCAGCTACCGAGGATCTACCAACCTTTCTGCCAGATGGTGAACACTAGAAGGAATCCTGGCAACGAGTGGGTTATTTTTGGCTCTCCCACTCTACTGTAAAAATTATTCTTTTGAGGCGTTTAGCTGACGAGCACCTGTTTAGCTCGATTGCACTTACTTACTGTCTGCCTACGGGCTGTAACATGATTAACAGATCCTAGGGTTGATCATGTATGACTAAACTCTTGTTAGTCCTAACATTTTGTAACGACTAGCTTCATGATCAGCTGAATATGTAATGTTTGGGATGCCTTACTATTGTATATTTAATGATCATACATCTTGTGACTTTTACTTACTTGCTTGTGATTGAGACACTAGGCTTGTTCATGACCTTAAGAGACTGTTGGCTTGTAGATAAACCCTCATGTATCTAGACAGCCGTGACTGTATAGCAAGATGGATTCCATTTCATATACGTAGCTGGCTATGTCTGCCCCCGCTCTCCAGTATTCTGGTTCTGGGGCGTGACAAAATTAAATATTATCATTTTGCCTGTCATTTGCTATTGTCCAAGAGAATCAAAAGTAAAAATGATCTTACCATGGTTCGGTCCTGCAACAGGCCTATCATCGGTTGGTACAGATTCTAGTTGAGCAGAAGTAGGCTCAGACACTATGGCCTGACTACTTCCTGCTTCAGAGCCACAAGATAAATGGCGGCTGCTACTAGCAATTGCCGTCGCCAGTACTATGTCCATACATGTTGGAGGAGCGGGAGAAGATCCGGGTTCTATATGGATAAGAGTAAAGATGTTAGCTATCAAGCTACTTATTAAAAGAAGATCGCTAATTTCATTACAATACCGTCGGGAGCAGCAACTGGAGTTTCCTCCAAATCCACTTCTTTATCAGCAATCTTCTCTGGAGATATTGGCACCTCAACCTCCTTTTCAGGAGTCGGAGTGTCATCAATAACTCGAGGAGATGTCTGGATATCAACATTCTCTTCCGGATTTTGTGTCTCATCAGTAGCTTCTGATGAGGTGCTCTCCTCGTTTTTGCTGTCCTCGGGAGCCTCTTCACTAGCAGCAGCAGCGGCATGATCAGTTTCTTCTTGATAACCGAAGTGACAGTCATATAGAGCTTCGATCATCAAATGATCTTCCTCCTTACGGTTTGCTCCCGGTGTGGCAGGAAGATGAGTTTCCGCTGCTGTTGGCAATGGAGATTGCAAAGGTTCATGCTCTGTTTCTGCAATATTGTCTCTAGGCTCTATGGCCTCATCTCTCCGGTCGATCTCTTCTCTCTCCTTAATATCCTTCCTCTGTTCTGGACTAGGAGTTTTATGTCCAGCCTCAGAAATAGGGGTAGGAGATGGTAGGGTGGTTCCAGCCGTAGCATTCATCACTACTGAAGATAAAATTTGCCTCGAAGAAGAAACTGTTATCTTCTGTCTTCTATGGGCCAGCTTCTTCCTTCTATGTAGAGGCCTCTCAGGGCTCTCTATGTTTACTACATCGACTTGTTTCTGAACGAAAGTCGGTGTAGCGGCTTCATCTCGAGTGGACTCAGCCAATTGTCTGGATTGCGATCTCGTCGTAACCTTCTCTGAAGAATGTTCCAGAATTAGTTTCTTCTTCACAATGGGGGCAGGAGGCTCTTCCCTTCTTCTTTTCTTCTCCTTGGACGAAGATTTAGCAACCTTCAGAGAGACTCTTATAGGTTGATTAACTTCCTCAGGGAAATTGACTTCCCTGGAAGCCTCCAGTGGATCATCCACTGGTTCGTGTTCCTCATCATTGTTAGGAGCGAGTATATCAGTTGCTCCTTTCCTCATATGGTTTGCCGTCGCAAAACTATCCATAGGGCTAAAGTTTTTGGCAAAAGTGTTGGCAGCTGTATAAAACTGTGAATATGTGCATAGCATCCTTGGACCAGCATTATTCCTGTGTGGTATCGAGAACACTGCCCGTGTGTCTCGAGCATTATAGTAAGCCCACGCTCTGGCTCCGTCGATCAAATATCCTGTTCCTCGTAAGCAAGTTATTGCATTCCCCACGTGGAACTGGTCATATCCAAATTGTCGAGCGAAGCGACTCGACAAATATGGCTCCAGAAAGTATTCTTCCTCAAATCTATATACAAGATGTGACGGTCTGATTGCCTTCAACCATTCAAAAGTTATTCGACCTATAGGCTGCCTCCCAAGGTCAACCATGTTTAGTGCCATGAATTCATAACCCGTTGGAGGAGAAGTACAAAGAAAATTCCAACCTCTGCCTAGATTTAAAGTGCGTCTGCAATCTTTCAGGCTAGTGTATAGCCATCGGCTCTGTGAGAACCGACGCAGAAAACTGCCATCACTGCCCCCATGGCAGGATTCATCAGAGATGGATGGTGCAGGAGTAGCCATCCGAATAAGTAAGTGTAAGGTAATTCCAGTCTGGGGAAATTACCTTTATCACACTTACCCTTAAGCATGGAATCTACATACAGATGAAGACCCGCATTTATTCTGCAAGTCATCGCTGATAGTAGATCCATCCGGTAGCCGAAGACTAACCGGACAGCAGAAAAAAGGACACCGCGGTGGAAGCGGTCTACAGCACTTGTCCCAGGCATGATGAAGCGGCGGAGCCAGTACGTCAGAAATCCTGCTAATTGGGCTTCTTTGGACATGGGCCTGTAGCCCATTCTTATATGGCTCTCAACAAAATCTCCAACTTTAAGAGGCGGATATTGATGTTCATCCTCTACTAACGTATCCAGTCTCTTATTCTCCTCCATCAGCTTTATCACTTCACTATGGGTGAGAGGTTGGAAGAAGTCTGGATTGCAGGAATCATGTTCTTTTGTCTTTTTCTCAATAACATGGTTGAGAAAAAGATAAGTCAGCCATTTCGAAGAATAGCATGTACCAGACGAGCCACTCTTGTAGTAGAAAGAGCATACGTTGTAATGGCATAACAACTCGTCAAAGACTTCTACCATCTTCGAATTCTCTCGATGCAGTCTCTCTAACTCGTCGTTGGTGGGGACATACTCCTCGTAAGGAAAGTCTGCCATTGGTAAGTACGAGATATACTTCATCTCGTGGAGAGCCAGCCCCATCTCTCCGCAGGGCGTCATGAACGTCCCTGTTCTGTAGTTGTACCTCTCTGCCAGTGCCAAAAATAGATGAGGGTTTGGGTAGAAGCCATATACAGTAGCATGTAACGCTTTATACAGTTCAATCTCTCTGAGTTTATCTCCAAATTGAACTAGTATCCAATTTGCTATACTGCTCCACCTTTTGATGTCTGGGTTTACCAGACCTGTCAACCGGATGTCTTAATCCGGGTAACTGCCTTCAACCTTTGCGTACTCATTTACAAAGATTAGGATCCTCACAGGCATTAACAGAGAAGAATTCTCCGGAGGGATGCACCCTGGTTTTAATCCTCTAAGTAAAGTACTGTGTCGTTCTGAGGAACTATAGAACATGTCTCTGTTATTCCGGTCCTTCTTGACGCAGATTTTTCCCGTCCGAGCCTGCTGAAGAGGAGTTATGTCCCAGTCCATTCTCCTGGGGTAGCTAGCATGAGCATATCGTGCCAAAGGAAGGCACCTGGCAATATCTGGTAGCAAAATCAGTTTCTCCTTCCACTGAAAAGTTCTCTGCTCAACACGTAGCCTTGGTTGAGAACTTTTATTAATTGTTCACCAAACAGGAACATAGGTCTTCTGTGGGTGACAGCGTCAACAGTCTGTAAAGGCTGTCCATTCATTAGGCATAGTAATGTATCATTATCTTGTGCTATCAGAATAGTCTGGCGAGAGGACAGAAGTGCATATTGCGGAAAAAGTATGTGGAACAAGTCCTTTTTGAACTCAGATTCTGCAAGAGTTCCTACAAAAGTTTCATATTCGGGATCTTCTTTGGTATTCACTGCATCAAAACAGAGAAACCAGAATTTCAGTAAGAGTATAATCAAAAATGCTATTATCAGATTGCGCAACCATCAGATTGCAACCATCAGATTGCGCAACCATCAGATTGCGCATCCATCAGTTTACGCCAGCATCAGATTGCGCTGGCAATCTTGCGCAAATCAGCAGATTGTGCTGACATTTGTCAGCGCAGTTCAACCGATTGCACAAGAAAGTATTCTTCATAAAAATGAAGAATAACTAGTTCGTGCAACCAAAACCCTAAAGAGGGTAGCGCAGTATGATCACATCTCTAAAAAGAGATAGATTTTGGAGTCAAAAAACCCTAAAGAGAGTTTTTTTGATTAAGTCATCTACCTAGCAAAGCGGGATGCGCAGTCTCATGTCGAGAAGGACGGGGTGCAACCCTAACCGAAGTCTCGGCGGGGGCCTTGCCCTTGGCAGCGGCGGAGGATCGCTTGGGGGCCATGGAGATCGATGAGGAGAATCGGGAAAGCTCAAGAAGTTTCTCTTTTGGAAATTCGAAAGCAAGTAAAGAATGACAAAGAGAGAATGGGGAACTGTTTATAGTTTTTCAAAGAAAAATGACCGCCTCAGATTTTGCCAAAAAAGTAGGGATAGACTCATCTGATTGCGCAGACAGCTCATGTGCAATTTGATTTAAAATTCAAAATTCAAAGTGTTTCAAAATTTTGAATAAATTCAACTTTCGAAAACTTTGAAGGGGGTCTTATAGGTCCTAAAAATCAAGTTGCACCCATCAACAAAATCATAAAAATCAAGAAATACAACTTCCAAATGAACTACGCAGATATTAGATTACGCATCATTCTGATTGCGCATACCAGACTGCGCACACTTTCAACTGTGCAGGCTGACGTGGCAATGTCATCATTATCTGACAAAATCAAATCTTTCTGACAGCTGACAGCACAAAGAACGAGGAGACTGTTCGTTTATTGTGCCGCACAGCGCTCGAGGGTAGTTGGACAGCTGTACATGCAGCGCAATCTAGTGCCTACGCAATCCAGCCTAGCGTAATCCATATCTGCGCAATCCGAAGTCAGCGCAATTCATGTAGCGCACTTCATCATGACAACTGACAAAAGTACACATGGCATTCATGCCATCAAT
>JANAVB010041820.1:21728396-21829970 GCA_029216955.1 Iris pallida
TATTCTTCGAGTCGTGCATGCGATGCACGCCTCGATACCGTAATTTTATGTAATGTGCGTCTTATTCAAACAACCAAACATAGTCTTGAGTCCGCGACTCAGACTTCGTATCATCTCGTATTTCTCACATTAACTTTCTATATTTTCACATTCCATACTTCGTTTCAATGTTCAGTGGCATCGTGCCACATCTCAATGTTCGTCAACCGAATGACCCAAAGGCCCCGAACATTTTTGAGCAATTATGTCACATCCGACAGTTCCGTCACATTCATGCCACAACTGTTCTCTTCGCAACGAAGCCATCATTTATGTTTCTTGTACACGTACGTACGCTTTAACACAATTGTTCTCTATTCTTCGAGTCATGCATGCGATGCATGCCTCGATACCATAATTCCATGTTTTATGCCTTAGTGTTCAATGTTCATGACTCGTGCACTAGGGCACTCGCCTTAATTGTCTTTCAATATGCTAGCCTTCTAACTCGTGCGCAGGGGCACGAATGACTTGCGTACTGAGGCACTCGTCGACATAGTTATCCATGTTCTTTTGGCTTGCGCACCGAGGCGCTCGCCTTTGTGATATTCAATGTTTAATAGCGACTCGTACATTTGATGTACATTTTATTTTAATTGTTCTATCTAGTGTTCGACACGCACAATGGTCATCTCTCGATCGAGCCAAGCCCATGGTATCGATAGGTTAACTTAGCATACAATGCTGTATTTTACTTAGGCATGAAGGAGTAGAAAAGAAGAGTCAAAGTCCCCCCACCTTAGCTGATACGCCTTATCATTTTGTCGAGCCGATACGGCTCGATTTTATAACTTTGCTTGCACAGCCAACTCTTCTGACTTGGCCATTCGAACACTTTATGCTACGTTGAATTATCCAAGCGATTTGGCCTACCGTGCCTATGCTTCAGTCCGTGGCAAGGCGACGATTTGGTTTTGCGAACACCATTACAAATAAGGCAAAATGTCGACCTCTTATATTTCAGCATAAACGTATAGCCTGCACACGAAACCAACTAAAATTAATACTTGTCTGAATCGGACTAATGCCTTGCATCGATTCGATTTCTTAGAATCTTCGAACTGACTCAATGCTTTCTCTCGGGCCAAATTAACGCTTGCATCGATCTTACTCGATGCGTTCCTCGGGTCAACGTAACTCTTTGCATTGATTCGTATCGATACATATTTTGGGTCAACGCAACTCTTCGAGTCAATGACTCAGCATAATTCACCATACGGAGCGGGGCATTACAATACGTAGCTGGCCATTGCCACATATCTTGGTCGTATTTATTTTGGGACTGGTCGTGATAATTAGTTCTTTTGTGCCAAGAATAATATGGAGATTTTAGGAGTTTATACTGCTAAAATAGACTTCAAACCACATGATTGGAGATTTCCCCTTATTGATTTTGCTCGTTAGAGATCTTACTAGATGATCCTAAGAAGCCACGTCTATTAGAATTTGCTCCTTCAGTTCTACTATGATTCAATCACCAAGATGCTTTATCATCTCCCTTATGAAGGTGTCTTGCTTTAATTTTTGTTGAACAAAGAAGCACAAGAAAGTCCTCAATATATGATGGCAAGTGTGGCACTCATCAACCTAATCCCAAGTTACATGATCTGTTAAAACATATGGGTTACTATTGGCCCACCATGCTTGCTGATGTTGTAGATTATGTAAAGAAGTACAGGGCTTGCCAGATCCATATTGAATTAATAAATCAACCATCATGATTCTTACACCCAACAGCTACATCATGGCCCTTTGAAGCTTGATCATGGATATCATCGGTCCTATCAGCCCTCCTTCAGTAAAAGGAGTATGTCATGTATCGTTTTGGCACTCCTCGAAGGATTATCCATGACAACTGTCCTTTCAAGCATTTGATAAATTATGTAACAAATTCAGAATCCAAAATGTGGCTTCTACAACATATAATCCTGCGGCCAATGGGTTAGCAGAAGCCTTCAACAAGACAATCATCAAGCTCTTTAAAAAGTTTGCTTCTTCCAACAAGCACAATTGGAACGAAAAGCTAAGGGATGCCTATGGGCTTACCGTATAACAGTAAGGACACCAATTGGCAACACGTCTTACTCCATGGCACATGGATGCGAAGCCATCATCCTGCTGGAAATGCATATCATTTCTTTGCGTAGCTTTGGCTAATAAGTTAACCAAGAGAATGATTGATTCTACCTATAGGAGTTAGAAGCATTTGATGCAAAGCACATATAAGCTCACAACGTATTGAGTTGTGTAAGGCCCATATTCCCAAAGCCTTTAACAGAAAGGTTAAGGAAAGAGTTTTCAAAATCAATGTTCTGGTCTTAGCAGTAAGAAGACCCATGATCATGACACACAAAAGCAAAAAAGTTAATTCCATGCTAAATGGGAGGGTCCCTTCATGGTCGAATCAGTGTATTCTAACAGAGCGTACCGTTTTATAAAAGAAAATAGAGATCTGCTTATGATACTTATCAACGACAAGTTTCTTAAGAAGTACTATGTTTGATCCAAGTCAAGGAAAACATCAACTTGAGCTATTATCTGTACCTATTCATTGGGTATGTTTCGGATAATAGTGCCACAAAATTTCCTAGATGAATTATATTAAGATCCTTAGAAAAGTTCTCGTCGAGATCAAGAAATTTTTTATCTACTATAACCAGCGACGTCCTTATATCCATGTTGATCTAAAGACATCTTACTTCCAATCCCCAGCAGGGGTAGAAAGTAATATGCAAACTTTAATTTACTACATGTACTATATTTTTGGTATAACAAAGACAGTAAACCCACTTGAAATCTCCAACAATGTCGGTTCTTAGTGCAAGACCTTCATAGTTTTTATGTTACTTTTACTATACTTAAAATTCTTCTATTAACAACAATGAGCTAGTACTTTTAATGTGAGTCTTCACGTCTATTTATACCTCTGAATGACTCAGATCAACATTTCCCTAGTGAGTTAATTGTATTGTTTATTTATCATTATGCCTAATCATACCACTAAATGGTTCAATATTAATCCCTAGTGATTTAGTATTTTTCAAGTTGCCCATCATTCCCTTACTAAATTTAATGTTGTCTTTAGACCCTAGCTGTCCTACTTCAAATCCCTGTCAAGGCAGAAAGTAATCTACTAACTTTCATTTACTATTTGTACTACGCTGCTTGTATGACCAAAACAATAAACCTACACAAAATCCCCAGTAGTGTCGGCTCTCAATATAAGGTCTTCACAACTTTCATGTCATGCTTATGACGATTCCTACCGTACTCAAAATGATGATGCTATTAATTACAAGGAGTTAGTAGTTTCACTTTGAACATTCACGTCCAATTATACCTCTGAATAGTTTAAATTAACACTTCCCTAGGCTAATGGTATCTCATTTATCATCACGTCTAGTCATACCTCTGAATGGTCTAATATTAATTCCCAACAGGTTAATATTCTCGATTTCTCCATTATATGATTCAATCTACTATCTATACTACATTTATGACAGAGATAGTAAATCCCTATTAACGAATTCCCCTGCATTACTCTTAGTCATACTATCAACTGTATTACTTTTAGTCCTACTGTTAACTCTCAGTGGGTTAATAGTATCGTTTATTCACCATCATGTCTAGCTATACCTCTAAATGGTCGAATACACATCTCCAACAAGTCAAAATTATTTACCGTCATGTTGGCATACCTCTGAATTGTTCTAATTTTAATCCCCAATATATTTTATTTTGAGGTCTTACTTGCCATGTCCATTTACACCTCTAAGCAAGCAAGAAAAATCAAATTTGTACTTATTATCATGTCCATATCAACTCTGAACAATAATTCTAAATTTGTGATCTTTCAAGCTTTCACTTTCATAACACTTCCGATTGCAACAAGAACAAAGATGTGCAACAAAATGAAGCTTTTCATTGATACATTACATATGATGCTACAAATATTACAAAAATGGAAATCAGGTACATTCAAGGGTTTCTGTATCAGTCATGTACCTATGCTTCCAACCTAAACATGATCTTCAATGCAAACCTCATTATATGAAAAATGTTGTACTAAAAATTAAGGTTGGAGGGTACAATATTGTACTAGAGGATGCCTCTTGTAACATATATAATAAAAATTATGTGTAATTTATGTAACACACTCTCAAATGATTAGTGGCGAGAAGATACAAAATTGGAGTTGCATAATTTATCGAAGATTATCGGGGAAAGTAGTTGCACACTTTTGCAATAGTTGGTTGGGATTTATAATACGATAGTAATGGCAATCAATCATAGCATGTGATCAACATCTTGGCCGAGCAATCGAATAATATCGTGTCTGCTTTAGTGGATGTGTACAATCAAACTATTTCAAAAAGGAAAAAAGGCTTCTGGATGATCATATTATTTACCCCAAGTAAAGGAGATGTCGTAATAAACTCCTGAAGAGCTAGTTTCCCTTGAAGTTTTATGATATCCTTTTGCTCTTCATTATTGTTAGGGTGGACCTGAAAACTTTTGCAAAAGCAAAAAGGAGAGATAATTAGTAAATGTACAGTAATGAAAATTAAAACTATATACAATATAAAAAAGTCTGGTCCTACAAAGAGCCTCACTCCCGCGGGAAGCATGTTCCAGTAAGAACAATACCCCCACGAAAAGCCAATTCCAATGAGAACTGTACTCAACAGGAAGGTAGTTCTCAGCGGGAACCATACTTCTCGGGAACCATACTTTTACACGCAACGAGTCATTATAAGAATAATATTGTCATGAAATGTACTTTTCGATAGGCAGACACTTTTTCAAAGGATGGTTAAACCTCCCGCAAAAAAGGATCATGATCTATATAACCACGAGAAGCTTGCTCGTGGGTCTTGTCTACTTAAGTGACATTTCCTAATTTCTCACACAAAGAGAGGACCTAAATCATCCCCTTCCTTCCACAAGAAGCTCTGCTTAGAGTAGTTCGGTTACGAAAAAGTTTCCAAGTTCTAAAAATATCAAAATCCTATTAGGCATAGCACGATGAACAGAGACGTACGATATTCGGGGGCGCAAATGCTATAGGAGCCATACCCGTACCGGGTTTCCTTGCAGAAGAAGAGGACTTGAGTGCCATCGGTCATCGATAAAGAAGAAATACAAGAAACTCAAAATAAATTAAAAAGAAGGAGAATAGTTTGGGTGCATAGAGCTTTCTCTCTCTCATATCAATGACCTATTTATATATAGGCTTCTTATGACCATTCAGATTAAGCGACAATAATGCAATTTTTTTTGGCATTTAATGCCCTAATCTTTGTTAACGAAGCACAACTCTTGCAACTGATCGAATTCAGCAACAATGGTTCAAATTTCTAGGGTATATAATGCCTTTATTTTTTATAAACCATGAACTAACTATTTATTGACTATAACAATTCTCGCGGCCGTTCAAATTTTGCAATGACGGTTCAAATTTCGATGGCATTTAGTGCCATAATTTCTTGTGATCGAGGTGCCTGTCAAGTGATGGTTACAGATCCCAACAAAGATTTATTGCAGAGAATTTTGTCAACATGAACTTCACAAAATATAAGATATGCTCTCGTGACCATCTCTTTCATGTGAATTGTCTTTTTTCTGTGAGGTGGTCTTCTCGCAGAAAAACTCTTCTCGCAACATCTTCATTCTTACAGATAGCTCATTCATAAGCAATAAAGACAAGTGCAATGACTATTACTAATGCTTCTTTTATTCAATGTATTTTGAATGTGGCCTTCAAAAACTTTGAAGGGGGTCTTATAGAAGAATAAAAAAATCATGAACATTAGAGCATCTGTTATAAGTTAACTAGCATGAATAATCCTTATGCAAAGGGAAAACGTATCATGACAAAGCAGTGTCTCCATCGAAACGTCTTCCGACGAAGTGGCTTCCTCCATTAGAATTGCCTTCTGGCGATAGATGTCAGTCAAATTGCATTTAGTGCTTCGTCTGTGTTGAATTTGATGCCACGATCGTCAAAGAATCTCACAATATTTGAAGTAAAAAACTGTCGGCTAGTGATTAAATCATTGTTGAGCGGTATGCATAATAGTCGTGTGGCAGTGTAATCTATAGAATGCTCCTTCCGGCGACGGCGAGTGTCTTTGTGTAAACCTTGCTTCCAGTGGACCGTGCTTCCTACCAAACTTAATCCGGTGTGAACTTTGCTTCCAGTTGATCGTGCTTGATACCAAGCTTGTTCCAGTATGAACCTTGCTTTCGATGAACCATTTAAGGTGTATCGTAGACTATATTGATTATTATTATATAAGGTTTGGCCAACCATACTTAGCAAGTGCACGATTGATTATTATTATATAAGAACATACGTTGTCTCGGTGTAGTGGTTCACCCTTTGCCCTTATTTGGTGTAGGGTGGGTTACTGCCCAGACGATAGACTACGGATCAAGGTTATAACATAGGTTCCTATGTACCGTATTGATTGGTCTTTTTATATTATTTCACTTGTGCTTTCTTGTAGTAGTTGCTATTAGGATTAACAACTCTGTTTTTGCTTAGCTATATTTAGTAGCACAACCCGAGGATCTACCGCGACTCCCAAACGATGTAGCATACCAGAAGGATGACCATTATGGATACTAAGCAGGTATCTTCTCTACCATTCGTGATATCATTTTATTCTTTTGAGGCATTTAGCCGTCATATGCCTGTTTAGCTCGTATATTTTGGAAGCCTATTTCTAATCGTTTTTGAAGTACATATAGGCAACTCTAGAGGGGGGTGAATAGAGTACGTGTCGATAATTCCCAATTAAAAATAACTCTATTTAACTCCACTCAACAGAAATAATAATCAGAGTATAAAAACGGAATTTAAATAGAGATCAGAGAAGTATACGCATACACAGCAGTTTTTAACCTGGTTTTCCTCGTGGAGGACTAGTCCAGGCCTGAGAAATCTAGCTCAGGAATGAAATCAACTATTTGTGAAATAGCGTACAACAACGTGCCTTTACTCAGAAGAGCACGCCAACTTCTTACAGATTCGCGGATGGCGAGACTTGGAATTGTCCAAGTGACTTCTTTTGAAACTCTTGCACACAAACTTCTAGTTGACTCGCACTGAGCACCTTGAGGGATTGGGAAGTCTTGTGGCTAGTTAGATGAGAAGAATAATTTCTTGAATGTATAGGCTATAGGAGAAGATAAGACGAGAAGATTGAATGATTGAAAATGAGGGAAATCAATGCCTATATATACTAGTCCAGAGAGGCAGAGTTTGGTCAGAACTCTGTCCCAAATACTCAAATATTTAGCATTGGACAACTAGCAACCAGCAAACCCTAAAAATTAGGTCCTAAAATTAAGGGGGTAGAGTTCGGCCCGAACTCTGTGTGGGGCAGAGTTTGGCCCGAACTCTGTCTCCTAGAGGATAGAAAGTTCAAGTGGGCGTTTTGGGCCTGGCAGGTTTTGGAGTTTGTTTGGTGGAGCTTGGGTATTAAGTTTAGGGTTGAGATACTCAGTGCGATTCAGCTTACGATAGCCTATACTCAATAAAAAGTAAAAATACAGACTCAGATAACAAGTAACAGCAGCACTGTCGAAGCAATCGTTGATGAGTCTGTCTTGAACTGATATGTGATGACGTTCTGTTTTGGAGCTTGATGTGTCAAGTTGGATTATAACAGATATCGTCTTGTTAATTATCAAGATTAGGTTGACTGCGATCCAGTTTGGGTCAACAATCTCTTCCATTTTGATAATTGACAAAAACACGATATTTGTATGTCGCAACATTCATACCTTGACACATAGAATAAAGATGATAGCTCCCCGTAGATGAACATGTCGGCTCCCCCATAAATAGATATGTCCTGAGATAAGTTCTAATCCAAGCAAGCACAACACAATATATATAGAAGCTCAAAGCACATATCAAGTATTCTCAAAGCAAATATCAAATATTCTCCCCCTTTGTCATTTAGCAAAATAAAATAATGGCTCCCCTATAAAAATTGATAAAGTGAATACATGCAATCACACAACTAGGAACCATAACCATAAAGAGAGAAAGTACTAGCAGTTTTATGCCTCAATACTGAACCAAAGTGCATAGGTTTGAAGGAAATACAATGCATGAAGGAAATAGAAATACTACAACTCAAAGTTTTTTAAAAAACTACTACATAAAGCAAAATAAAATTATAGCCTAACATCAGCAGCATCGGCAGAAAATAAACCACGACCATCATAGAGCACGGGATGGACCAGCGCAGTCTGAAGGGTCGCTGGCAGAGTGACGAGGGTCAATAAAGGCCGCATCCGGGTCCAGATACCGCCTGACCCATGTGTTGTCAATATGGTAACCTTTGCGATAAGGGTCCCTGTTGAAGCATAAAAATATCCATACTATGCGCCCATATAAAGAAGTGACTATGCACCTACATGTAGCAATTCTATGCTCCCATATGTAGTAAATTCTATGCACCTACATGATTTTTCCAGAGGTGGGCACATGGTTATCTTCCTATACTATGCGCCCAAGTCAGAACAACTCTACGACTCGGTCAACATCCATGATCAGTCATGGGCCGAGGCATGCGGCCACGCCAGCCTCTACGAGCAGTCGTGCACCGAAGCATGCGGCCACGTCAACCCCACGATCTACCCACGATCATCTAGTTCTTATGTGCCTACATCCTATGCGCCCAAAGCAATGCTATGCGCCCGTAGGGAGATCAGTATATTCTCCACCTGTGTGCGCATAACAGTCATTTCAGTAAAAAATGACTATAAGTAGAGGACATATGCCTCTTCAAATGAACATAACATAGAGCTTTTCAGAGACAAATTGTTGCCCTTCTTGCCAGTGAGCCAAGAGTTAGCAATTTTCTTAGGTTTTCTTCCACTTTTGTAAATCGGAGTGTCAATGGAGTAAAGGAGCAACTGCCGCTCGATCTCCATCGTTCCATTTCCCAGAATTCTTTTTGTACTCGGGGATTCTCAGTGCATGATCTCTCAGGTGTACTCGATTTGTGGTGCCTTGCTCTAATAAGAAAAGACAATAATTGTTCACTTTTTTGTAAGTGTTCTATAAATATGGCAACTCTGCTGAGGACTACCTTTTCCTCTGACGAGAAGGTGGTGATGCAATCCGATACCGCTAAAGTGGGGAGCACTCAGAAGATATTGATCGTGAAGTTCAATCAAAAAGCGTTCGAAGAGATGCTCTCGAGGGATGGCTCTACTTCCTCAAAATTAGTGAAGCGAAACAAGTCTCGCAAGACTTGGCTTCCAAAGGCTCGTGCTGCATATCTTGCCAGTGCCGTAGAAGATGTACAACCGAAGGAGAACTCTGTCATGTGGGCGCATAACTCTTCCATAGAAGCTCCCAATGCAAAGAAGGCGCATATTGTTCAGGGCTCTACTAGCCCAGCGACTTCTCTCTTGTTCAATCAACGACAGAGTGTTCAACTCTCGAGACTTGGCAAAGAAAAACACGACGATGCCAAGAATCAAAATGTTCGACACTCTGGGCAAACTAAGTGAAGCTTGCAAACGAAGAGGGCAAAACTGGGGAAAAACAGTACTGTTTTCCAAAGCATGCGTCCAGGGCTATGCGCCCAAAGGATGGTGTGGGCGCATAACTCTGGTCAGAAGACTTCTGTCTTCAATAGGCTGCCTACCACTATGCACCCAGGTTTTGATGATCCATGCTATGCGCCCACAGCCAGAAAGGCCAAGCATGCTGCCAAAACTTTTGGAAAGCATGCGCCCAAGGGCATGCTCCAGGGTCTATGCACCCACAGCAAAAATACAGACCCCAATGTGTATAGCACGGGGCTGTCTTCAAGGTCATCATGGAACTTAGGTGTGGGGGTTACCCGTACGCATAAACTTAGTCTGGATGTGCCGCTTTCCCTTACAAACCTATATGCAAAGTGGGGTAATGCATGTGAAATAGGTTCTAAGGCAAAGCTCCCTTCCGCTGATTTGTGCGATATGATAAATCATAAGCATAAACTGCGAATCATGAGGTGCCTCTACAAGAGCGTCTGTGCACTAGTATTATCATCAACTGTTGCTGCTCCAAAGCAACAAAAGTTCCTCCAAGGCAGTCCGTGTTTCGACGACTGTAGCGTTCTGATGATGAAGAGCCATTATGTGCTTCATCCAACATGGCTTCATGGGGTCCTCCCTACGGGAGCCCTAATCAAAGAAGGTGGACCACTAATCCAACCTTTTCTTTTAATTCTGCAAACAGGAGAAGAAGAAGTCTTCCAGCAAATAGCCAGCAAGTTGTTTCACTTGAAGGAGTCTATATGGGTACTCGGTTGAGAACAATATACCTTATAGATGGCGAGGACTCTCAAGATAGGGGTGGTGTTTCCTCAGAATGTCAAGCTGGGGCTAGTACTCCCTCAGAATCTGAAGCAAACGACCTCCACACCGGGGGTAGCCTTCCAGATGACGATGATCTCTTCAAGTTCGACGGTGACTATCTACCTTCCCTACCTGAAGACGAATGCCTTTTCAACTCAGAGACAGACAACATCAGCACCAGTTGTACTGTCTCCTCTATTCATCCTTGCCTGCTATCTGCGTACATGACGGATGGAGAGAGACCTGAAGAAGCCAGTGATCAAACCAACAAGCTGTTGGAGAATCTTGAAATGTCATTCTCTAAGATCACTGACATGCTTACCAGCATTATGGCTGTCCAACTGCTGGGGTTGTTCCTCCACTTCATTCAAACGTCTCAGCACATGCTAGTCCGGTTCATAACAACAACCCTCTTTCACTACAAAGGGCGTACCATTTCGTTGCACCTCCTCCAAATACCATAAATGCTGGGGGTGGTCCTTCACCGACAGTACTTGACAATCGTGCAGTAGCTGTTTCTCAACATATGCTTAATCAGCAGGATATAATTGATTCTCTTATTGCCCGTCTTGATACCATCTCACACAAAGACGAGCTTCAGAAGATGGGGATATCTCAACCTTATCCTTCTGAATGGGAGAATGCCACTTGTCCTTCTAACTAGAAGTCATTGACGCTAAATTTGTTTGACGGGATGACTTCTTCTCACCAACACATGACATACTTCAACACGCAGATGCTGTACTTACCAAGAGACGATGCGTTCTTGTCAAAGCTATTTATCAGCACCTTGCAGGGAGTAGCTTTTGAATGGTTCTGCAGTCTGCTTGACAGTTGTATTAACTCCTTCAAAGACTTGGAGAGGCTATTCCTCAATAGGTTTTACGAGAGTGGCATGCATGTTAGTATGTCCACCCTCATCGAGACCAAGCAGAGGAAGAGTGAGACTGTTATTGCTTTTATCGAACGCTTCAGGTGACTAGCCTTGAAGATGCCCTTCAGTATACCAGACTCGAAGCTTATGGATACTTGTCGGCATAAATTTCTTCCTACAGTGAAGTTCTGTCTGGTATACATAAGTATGATACATGGCCCGCTTTCATCCGGGCCGCTGATGATGCTGAAAATGATGTTTCTAATCTGGAACTCCTGGTGTTGAGGATACCCAAATCTGAAGACAAAGGCAAGCACCCCCAAACTATCCCTATCCGTGGGTGTAAAGGAAAATAAGTCTTGAAGGTTGACACTTCCAAGGGAGCTCCCAATTCTCAGAGTGCTCCTGAAAGACCCAAGAAGACTTTCTCCTTTGACGAGGATGATGTTATTACCATTTTCAATACGTTGATGAAGGGTGATAAACTGGTATTGCCTACACCACGACGTCCTGAGGTGGCAAGCCGACTCAAAGACTCCAAGTACTGTCTCTATCATCAGTACGTGCACCATTCTACCAAGGATTGCATCGTCTTGAAGAGGAAGATACAATAGCTCATCGACAGCCAAGTTATCAACCTCGAAGCTGAAGACAAGGTCGTGTCTTCTAACATGATCTCTCTTCAATTTGGTGACTTTTCTTCCATAAAAGTTCCAGACGATGTAGTTCCAATTCCTAAGGCAATAATGGAAGTCGTCAACCTGCCTCCAGCTCGTGATTCAACATCAGCTCTGGTGCCACTCACGATGGAATATGGTAAGATTATGAGGGTCCACCCTGACCTTGTACAAGAAATAAAGGAGGGGGTAGTGTCTTCCAAAGCAAAGAGGGACAAGAAATTAAAGCCATTCCATATGGTGTCTTCTCCTATTTATGAAGTCCTATCTAGTGAGACACGATCCGACAAGACTTACCTGCGGACTTATGACCCCGCATAAGAAGACGTAATGCCTTCTAAAGCTCCTATTACCCCCACAAGTTTAGAAGCTGGTCTGTCTAAGTCCTCAACTGCCGACAAAACTAAGCAGAAGGAGACATAATTTGATAAATCTCTGAAGTCACCAACTCCCGAAGGCAAGGATCGGCCTTACAACTTTGACATACTGGCACAACTGGCCAATACACCTGCCAGATTGTCATTGTTCGATCTATTGCGGCTCTCGAAAGAGACGCGTAAAGCTTTAAGTGAGGCATTACTACATGTCGACTCTTATCTCGCTGAAGTCAAAGCTTCCGCTGAAGATCCGGTCTCTTGTCCTCATTACCATAGTACTATGGAAGCGGTTCCCAACATCACCTTTTTATAAGAGCATGCTGCTAAAAAATAATCGTCATGATAGACCTCTGTACTATACAGGGTATATCGGGGCGATTAAGGTGGATCAGATGCATATCGATCCAGGTTCCTTCTTCAGCATCATCCCTATAAGTTTACTCCAAATTCTAGGGATCTTTTTGCATAAGCTGTCGGCAACCAATACAACTATCATGGCTTTCAATGCTGGAAGAAGTCATCCTCTGGACAAGATCCGTCTCAAGTGCCAGATTGGTGATCTCCAGACAGAGGTTTCTTGCTATGTAATTGATGCCAATGTGCCCTACAACATCTTGTTAGGACGTCCGTGGATATACTTGTCACGACCCGTTACCCAAATTGTTGGACCGGGCCGAGCCATGTCCAGCCTACGCTTGGTAAAAGCATAGTAAACTGTTTTAAGAGTTTATACATAAATGATACTAAGTGTGCTAACATTAGCCAAATAAGATTTTATCACAACACAGCTTCTATTGACGAAAGTAAACAAGTGTTAAAAGTTATTACACTTCAAATGTATGAGATTGGAGACAAAGTCCAGTATCCAAATATAAGTTCAAACCAAAGTCTAAGTCTTAAAACAATGAAAGATATCTAAGCAAGGGGCCAGGTCCTCAAAAGTAGTCCCGTAGTAGGTATCACATAATATTTCCTCCTCAAAAAGTACACCTACAACGTTATCCTGTCAGGACGGGAGCAAGTACTTGTACTACAAACATATAATACTGATCATGTCATGGAAAGAAATAAAATAACATAATCATGGCATATCTTGATTTATCCAGTTTTAGATACAATTTATCATGGCAATATATATTTGTTTTAAAGTTTAAAAGCATGTACGTGATCGGTCAATAGGTAGTAGAATGTACTGTGGTACATATCAATTTCTGATGTGCACATACGTACACTTAACGGCATCGGTGTATATACATACACAAACGCGGGATCAGACATATGACAAAATTGCATATAGAATGTAACAGTGCACGATAAATACATACAGAGAAGGGGGCATGATCACGTACTCTACTAACAGTTTTCCCATAACCCATTTTATAACATGTGAGTGATACTATAAAGCATGTCATGTACTGAGAACCAGTAAGAAGCATGTAAAGATATGACTTGCAATTATACAGAAAGCAGTATTCTAACATGATTCATTCACAGTTTATTGTCATATACAGTAAATAAGTTTGTAGGGGTACTTGCCTCGAGCAAAGCAAGAATAAGAATATGAAGGTACAGATGTCCGGTATCCTGTCAAAATGATATACAACTCAGCCTCTAAGTTATGATTAAGATTACACTAGTGTTGTGACACGGCTCCTAATAGGACACTAGCTAGGAGAAGCTCTAGTAGTCCAAAGTGATGCGTTACAACATCTAGACTAACAAGTAGGTCTCTACACTAAGGTAGGGTAGAGTCTCGATACTAAAATACCCAAAAGCCCACAAAACACACAAGTCAATATTAATTAATTAATTATTCAGACTATACATTGTGTTCCAATAATTATTAAGATAGTTATACAGTCTTATTTTATGTGAAATAATATACCAAATTGATACTTGTTAATTATAGTAATTTAATATAATTATTCTGGAATTTATAATCCAGTGTAAGTATTTATTAAAAATCAGAATACAAGTGTATATTGAAAATGAGTTCTGGTTTACTATTTTTAAACAGTGTCAAAACAGTAAATTAAATCATATAAAAACTATACTAAATTAGATTAATTAACATAGTATTTTATAGTAATTTTTTTAGAATTTACTCAGCATTAAAAAGTTGTCTGAAAATTCAAAGTTCATAAATCACAGATTCTAAAATTAAATAAATAATTATTTAAGTATTTGTCCGCGTATTTGAAATTGAACCGAAGTCCAGATACGGGACCCGAAGCCATGAATCAAGTCCAACATGACTCGACTAGATCACGAATATGTGTAGGCTTACCAAAGTCCGATCAACCCATGCTAGGCTTGGACTTAGAGTGGTCGTTTGCACAAAGTACGTAAAATCGTCAATAAATGCGGAATTTAAATACATGTAATTTAAAGGAATTTAAATTGCAGAAATTAAAAGCGTACATATTACAGTATATACACTGTATTTATAAATACATATTACAGTATAGGCACTGTATTTATTTACATATTATAGTATAGGTACTGTATTTATAATGACATAATTTAAATAACATAATTAAATGACAAAATTTAAAATATATATTACAGTATAGGGAATGTATTTATAAGTACATATTTAAATATTACAGTATAGGCACTGTATTTATATTGACATAATTTAAATAAAATAAATTAAATGACAGAATTTAAAATACATATTACAGTATAGGCACTGTATTTATATTGACATAATTTAAATAACATAAATTAAATGACATAAATTAAATGATTGAATTAAATAACTGAATTTAAATGACATAATTTTTATATATATATATATATATATATATATATATATATATATATATATATATATATATATATATATATATTAATTAACAAAATATATAAAATATAATTTCCACAGAAATTACTATTCATAAAGTACAAAAAACAGTATAATACAATATATACAATTATATATATATATATATATATATATATATATATATATATATATATATATATATATATATATATATATATATATATATATATATATATAACTAAATAAATAAATAAATAAATAATAAATAAATGTATATACATATAATAAATAAATAAATAAATAAATGTATATACATATAAATAAATAAATGTATATACATATAATACTTAAACCACCAAAAATAAACCCAACAATACAATAGAGGGATTCGAACCCAGCCCTCTCGGCTAAAGGGGCAGACCTAACGCGCATGCGCTGATCAGGGGGGCTAACTTAGCTGATGTGAAGAAGAGGGAGGGATTTAATATTTGTTGAACCCTAGCGGGTTCGGGTTGCGTCTCCTTCTTCGTGTCCGAAGCGTGTGTGGACACTCCGAAACGTGTCCAGAGCTCGTCTCGGGCTATTTAGACACGAAAACTTGTGTCGAAGCATCCCAATGTGCTCGTCACAAGATTCTCGACACGATGGTGTCAAGCACGTGTCACCAGGACGCAAAAACTCGCCGTGTCCGATCTAGGGCATCGTGCATCTCGGCGTGTAGGCGTCGAGATGGGTCAAGAGTGGGGGAAATCGATTCGTCTTGTCGAGACGAACACGATGATGCCTAAACATTGAAGAATCGACAGAGAATTGGGGAAGTCGACTTACTTGGTCGGTCGGGCGGGCTACGTCGGCGGTGATGCGGCGGTAGTGGTCGGCGGTGGAGGTCGACTTCGGGTCGGGCTCGCCGTTCTCGACTCGTTGGTGGCTTCCTTGGTCGACGACGAGGTCGAATGGCCGAGAATGGGAGGGGTCGCCGGAGTTGATCGCCGGCGGCGAGCTCGTATCAGAGCGTATCAGAGAAGAAAATTTCTAAAATAATTAATTTGAGGATTTGATTTATCATTAATTAAAATTGATTTAGAAATTAGAATTTTCTTCCTTGGAGTGTGTGCATATTTATAGAAAAAATTTATTAGCGCAAGCTAACCATTATTAATTACTAACTCGACCCTAGGGTTAGATTTTTACCGTTTTGCCTAAACGGGAAGAAATGCAGTTTTTACGGTAGCAGTTATTTAATTACAAAAAATTCAAATGACGTCCAAACGACGTCCAATCGACTCCAAACAAATCGCAGAAAAATTCTAAAATTGATAGAAAATTATTTAGAACCTAATGGAATCAATTTAGGGCAAATTTGGAATTATTTTTCATTTATTAACTTTTTTTGAAAACAGGGGTTACAACACGAGAACATGATTGTTCCTTCTACCCTTCACCAATGCTTTAAGTACGTCAACTGTGATGGCATCGTGAAGACAAAGTTTGTCGATGTCGATCCTTTCAAGGGTATTGAAGCCTACTATGGAGATTCAGTATTCTATCAATCTCAGCCTCCCAATGATGACGGCAACGAAGCTGACGATGAAGCTGAAGTTAATTCATCTGCTAGTGACGGTCCCCTGGTTATCCGAGTCAAAGGACGTACTACTCCAAAAAGTACTTCAAAGCCTCTCACGATCTGGGTCAAAAAAGAGGGTCCTGATATTGCCGCACCATTGACCATTACTCTCCGCAAAACAACTCGGATGAAACCTGCTGAAGCCCATCCTCCCAATCCTGATGAGTTATCCTACGTAGTGAACTTGACCAAGTCTGTGACTCCTGTCCCAGATAATAACGCCCTTAATGAGTATATCAATACTCAAAATAATGTACCTTTAGTGGATGATGTTATCCCTGAAGAAAAACTTGCATATTTTCTGAGTAAAGGTTTATCTTTGAATTACTATGATGTCTACTAGTCTGTAAACCAGTATGTAGATACATTGTACGGCTTAGAGCATGGCAAAAGACCACATCTCTGCATGCTGGTCACGACACTCCGTCTGTGGGAAACAGTCTGGCCAGAGGATATCTACTACTTCATCGTTCCAGCGAGAAAGAAGGATGAAGAACTAATCATCTTCGATCGAATAATTAGCGAAAGAAAGTTCGTTCTGGACTTTACTACCAATTATAACGCCGAAGCTAACTATAATTCAAGTAAAATGCAGCTTTACCGATATAGTTGGCAGGCCAAGAATATCATCTAGAACATGGGATATAATAGAAAAAGCAACCAGGGACTAAACCACGGTAAAGGACGACGATTGCCAATACGTCACTTTGCTCCTCCCGGCAAACCCGAGAACTATTATCAATGAAACGGTATTGGTTTGGGTTATGTTACTCCTCCAACAACTCCCGAAGGATCAGACGTTGAAGTTGATCGTTGTTCTCATTCTTCTGGTTCCTGCCTCTGGGATTCAGACTCCAGTATTATAGACATGTTCAAAGCAACTCTATCCGTCAACATGGTGTCAGTTGACCAAATTACAAAAGATGTCCAATCAATTGAGCTCGAATAATGGGCTTAGAAGATGGACACCAGGTGGGAGTTACGTTTCGAACAACGTGAACCACCTACTAAAGATGGAGTCATCCAAGTTAATTTAGGAGATGAATCATCTCCTAAACTAATCTTTATCAGCAAAAGTCTGTCTGGTAAAGAACGCCAATCTCTTATACAGCTTATAAGAGAATATATCGATGTCTTTGCATGGATCTATGAAGACATATCAGGCTTAGATCCTAAAGTTGCTATGCACCGCCTAAATATCTCGTCTAAAGCTAAGCTAGTGAAGCAGCAATGACGGTTCCGACCAGATATCATGGAGGCCATCGAAAGTGAAGTCAAAAGCTTATTTCAAGTGATTTCATTTGTGAAGAACAATACCCTGACTGGGTCGCTAACATTGTTTCGATCATAATAAATAACAGTAAAGTTCGAGTCTGTATCGATTACCGTGATTTGAACTCTGCATGCCCAAAAGATATATTCTCTCTACCGATCACCGATGTAATGATCGACAATACTTGTGGCTTCGAGCGAATGTCCTTCATGGATGGGTTCTCAGGCTACAACCAGATCAAGATGTTCCCGGATGATGAGAAACACACATCTTTTCAAACACCGTTGGGGGTATACTGCTATACGGTGATGCCCTTCGGATTGAAAAATGAGGGAGCGACATATCAGCGAGCTATGAACATAATTTTTTGCGATCATTTGTGCAAAACAGTAGAATACTATGTTGATGATATTGCAGTTAAAAGTTGTCTCAAGGGCAACCACCTCCAAGATTTGAGAACGGTGTTCGAACTGATGCGTACACACCAACTCAAGATGAATCCAACCAAGTCTTTTCTGGGAGTCTCTATAAAACCCCTAAATTTCTACTAATTTTTTTATTTGGTACTGATTAATTTTCTTGTATTTGTACGTCTCCATAACGTATTGTACGCCACGCGCAAGATTTTATTTTTCTTTATTGCTCGACGAGTACAAATATGTACGAGCGTACACATTTTTAGAAAAATATTTTCTATTTTCGAAGTGATATATATAATAATTATTTTTTACAAAGTTTCTAAGTTTTTTATTTTAAGCCTTTTCTTTCTAACATTTATTAATAATAAATTATATTTTATTGTATACTAGAAAAACAAAATTTCGTATAAATAATTATGCATACATATCTCATAATTAATTATTAGCTTATTTTTAAATAAATAATAATGTATTTTCGAAATTATTATTATAGTATTTTTGAAAAACATATTTTAAAATTATTGTGGCGATTAAATCTTGATTTAAATTTATGGGTTTATTTAAATAGTTAAATATTTGAAATTTGATTTATCCCATTTGATTTTAAACTAAAGAATTTAATTAGATTTAAATTGGATTTGTATTTGGAATTAGATTTGATTGATTTTAAATTAAGTTATGAATTATCTATTTTTGGGTTTAAACTACTCCTAATTCTTATCCAACTGGGAATTCCCACATCCTATAAATAGGCAGGTACTCCTCCAGAAATTCCTCACATCCACAAAGTCCTCCACTCAAGTACCGTGCATCGTGTCCGTGTCCCCCTTTTTCCCATCCACTATATTTTATTCATTATATATACATTATTCTTTTCTCGTGTCCAACACACCGGACATGACTCCGACTCGTCCCAGTGTCACGCAGGACACAATTTACACCGCCACCCAAGATTTTCGTGTCGGACACACCCCGACATGTAACAGTAAACCCTATCCCTAAACCTAACCCTAACCTTAATCCTGGCCGCAGGTTCTTACGGCGTCGCCCGACCACCACCCGACCCAGCCACAACCACCATCTCCCTGCCTTCTCCTCCTCCACCCAACGTCCTCCAGCCTCGCCACCAAGGCCGACCTCCCAACGCCATTATTATCACCACCACCACCACCAGCGGTAGACCTGACACTGCTTCGGCCACCTCCCACTCCCTGTCAACCATCACCACCACAGCCACCTACCACCACCACCGGATCTCTATCGCCTTTCCGACGAGCAACAACCACCGACATCCTCCACCACGACAACCCCCCCACTGGAAATCAAAATCCCCAAAAACACAAACCAACCACCAAATACCTCATTACGCCTCCGATAGTTCGCCAGTGCCCGCCGACCGCCGCTACCGAAGCCTTCCGCACTTTCAGGCGAGATCAGCGCCGTAAAGCGCCGCGACCCGTCCTCCGCAGTCCCGAGCCCCGCCGCGCTTGGCCTCGTCCCTCCGCTCGAACCCTCCGCCTCACTTCGACTCCCCAAAACCCTCGCCGCGCCCGTCCGCCCCGACCAATCGAACCCGCACTCCGCCGACCCTTCCCCGCAGCTCTTCACTTCCCTCCACCGCGCGCCCGCCGGCGAGCCCCCGCGCGAGCCATCAACCTCCGCCCTCTCTACTTTCCCGACCACCTCTCTCTCTCGCGCTCTCTCTTCGACCTCTACGACTCCCTCCCTCTCGTTCTCCCCCTTTCTAATTTTTTTCTCAGTACAGTATGAAATTTGGGTTTCTCGTTGGGCTTCTAAGGAAGAGAAGCCAGTGTGGGTTTCCCCACTGGTTGATTGTGTTACTGTTATCATTAATATTTATTATTATTACTATTATTATCTTTATTATATTGTTATTAATATTTGAATATTATTAATACTGATATAATATGTTATTGTTATTGATATTATTAACAATTGCCTTCTTTTTTATTATAGTTATCATTCCATAAAACTATTTATATAATTATTTTGACAAAAGATAGTATTAAGTTTTGACCAATATATATGTTGTTGCATGCATATTATTTTATCAGTTATTATTTTCTTAGTAACAATCAAAATATATATTATAAATATTATTAATATTTTATCATTGGCTTCACTAGTATTAATCTTATTATTTATTAGTAAATTATATTATTATATTTTATGGTATGATTTTGACCTAAAAAGTATAATCATAATATTTCCCAAAAAAATAATAATAATAATTTGACCAAAATTAAGGGTTTAACCCTAAAATAATTTTTATGTTTCAAAATATTATTTAAAAATATTTTGATTGGTAAAATCATAGTTTCTAATTATATAGCTACTTTCTAAAAAGGTTATTAAATATTTTGACTAAGTAGAGTTCTTCATATATATATATTTTTAAAATATTTATGGATAATTATCTATACCAAATCTATTTGTATATCAAATCTTGTCCATGGCCAGTCGCCTATTTCCTATCGACCTTAACTAATTTGACCGTCCTGAACCCGATGGAACTGTCCGTGCCACCATCAGCGGTCCGCTTGTGTAGTTGTTACCCGAAGTCGCAGTTCGTGCCAGCATTGATCATTACAGCACACACGGCGTACTACCAGGCAAGACACCTTGCCTTTACTGTTTAATTTCTTGCTCAATACCATGCATGTTTTATTTCTTATAAGTTGTTCTCTCAAAACCATATGTAGTTGCAAATTATTGTACTTTAGTTTTCTTTATGCACTTGGCCTAGAGTTAAGGGATCACCTTTGTTTGTGCCATATTTATTGGCCCGACACATGTGTGCTACGATGTCACGTGCCTTATATAGATTCGGACTTACGTGCCGACCGTACATCGGTGCGTACAAGACGAGCGTTAGGATATAACTGCTAATATAGTTGTCTAGAAGACTTAGTGGTTATTAGAAATATCGTGGTATGGATTAAGCACGAGTAGTGCATGGAGAGGGTGAAGACAGTTATTAGGCGCATGGGCTTTCACACATTTACTTTTCTCTAGCTGCCATTTGTGACTCAGCTGAGAGCTAGTGGCCGTGCATTTATTTACTTTTCTCTAGATGCCACAAGTGCCTCGGTTGAAACACAAATGTGCCGTGCATTTACTTTCCTCTAGCTGCCGTTAGTGACTCACCCAAGAGCTAGTGGCCGTGCATTTATTTTTCTCTAGATGCCCCTTAGCTCTCACTCGAGTGCTAATGGGTCGTGCATTACTTTTCTCTAGACGCCACTAGTGCCTTGGTTGAAATGCTAACGTGCCGTATTTCTAGTCACGGGAGCCCTTGTGTGGAACGTTGTCTTTAAAATGCATTTTCACATAGAATGGTTAAGGACCTTTATTTGTTTAGTCATATATACTTTTCTGTTGAGCTTTTATTATTCAGTTATTGGCATGATATTATGTGTATTGTTACGTCCCTCTGAGGACCTGGTTATCTCGTCAGGTGTGTGCTCTTGTCTTTCGCAGGTGTTCTAGCTCTAGTCGTGATCATTGCTATTTCTTCAAGGATGATTGCACTTGGATCGTCTTCGCTTCGCTCGCCAAACTTATTTCATTTCCATGTATTTCTTTCCTTACTTGTTGGTATTGGATTTATCTCCGCCCAACATATTGTATCAATACCATTTTATTATCGTTATATGATATCTTTATTTATTTATTTCTGTATGGATGAGATTAGTTATGGTTCTACTGTATTTTACAGCTTATGTATATTTATTATACGGCTGGCATGTCTACGTTCCTAGTCCTACGTATTTTGGGACTGGGGCGTTACATATTTTTGTGGTGGCCCATACAGGTCAAGATAAATTGTTTGGTTACTTTACCGTGCCAAGCAATCCTGCGAATAGGATTAGAAAACTAGGATCTCATCCGCATACTTGACCTCATTCCTAAATTTTATCTACCGTTTGACTCACCGATTGCATCTTGCTTGATTCCTTCTATCATAAATTCTTATCTTCCCTTCGTGCGTGTTAAAGGTTAGACAGGTGACCCTACTAGTTGGACATGTTTCCTTGTCCCAAAACACCATTAGTTTAATTCTTTTAAGTTGGGTAGAATGCCTTATGACCTAGCAATCCCTTCGACCTAGTAACCTATATTAGCAAGATTCTAGAATCTAAAGGATCCTAACCCGTCTAGCCAACCAAGGACTTGGACAAGAAGACTATAGGACGACTGTATACAGACCATCACAGGGCATGACTTAGATACCTTAGAAGTTCGACTATACTCCCTCACAATTTTAAAACTCTCGTGCCTAAAATTTTACCATATTGACTAATATTGCTACTATAACCGAGATTTGCAAGTTCATTGATTTATCGAGCTTGTTCATGACATATGTTATTGGAAGAGCTCCCACTAACATATTGTCTAATCAGAACCGGAGCATAATGGTTTGATCAACCAAGTGCACTTTGGTTCGCTTTTGTCTATTATTATACGTGGATGGAATAAAAATTAAACTTGGCCTTTAGAATCCCATCCACGACTGCCTTGACAATTCCTTTGAAATTTTTTGGTCGCCTTTGAATCACGTATTCGTACTCGATAATATCGTCTTTGAATCCCTTATTGCTTTCGCCTTCACCTATTTTAGAAGGACGAAGGCGTTATACTAGAACTTCCTCTAGCCTTCCTATCGACTATGACCATTATCACTCGATGTTGCTATGTCATCATCCTAAACTTCTCGGTCCTATCATGACCTCCTAATCACTTAAATTAGGAGTGAATCTAATCGTTCTCCTAATCGTACCCTCGACCTAATCTCAAGCCATAACGTTAATTTATTTTCTTCTACCATAATATTCTTTATTGCCTATTATCTTGTTTTAACTTTAAACCGTTACTCATTTTCCTTCTTGTGCTAACCCATGATTATCCATGCCATTATTGAAATCACGATTTTCTTATACATCTTTTGGTTGAACGTTGTGAATTGATTGTTCCTCACCAATACCCCCTTATGCTTCCTCACTCCCTACTAATTTTTAATTTCGAGGACGAAATTCTTTTAAGTTGGGTAGGATGTAAAACCCCTAAATTTCTACTGATTTTTTTTATTTGGTACTGATTAATTTTTTCGTATTTATACGTCTCCATAACGTATTGTACGTCACGCGCAAGATTTTATTTTCTTTATTGCTCGACGAATGCAAATATGTGTGAGCATACATATTTTTAGAAAAATATTTTCTATTTTTGAAGTGATATATATAATAATTATTTTTTACAAAGTTTCTAAGTATGTTATTTTAAGCCTTTTCTTTCTAACATTTATTAATAATAAATTATATTTCATTGTATACTAGAAAAATAAAATTTTGTATAAATAATTATGTATACATATCTCATAATTAATTATTAGCTTATTTTCAAATAAATAATAATGTATTTTTGAAATTATTATTATAGTATTTTTGGAAAATATATTTTGAAATTATTGTGGCGATTAAATCTTGATTTGAATTTATGGGTTTATTTAAATAGTTAAATATTTGAAATTTGATTTATCCCATTGATTTTAAACTAAAGAATTTAATTAGATTTAAATTGTATTTGTATTTGGAATTAGATTTGATTGATTTTAAATTAAGTTATGAATTATCTATTTTTGGGTTTAAACTACTCATAATCCTTATCCAACTGGGAATTTCCACATCCTATAAATAGGCAAGTACTCCTCTAGAAATTCCTCACATCCACAAATTCCTCCACCAAAGTACCGTGCATTGTGTCCGTGTCCCCCCTTTTTTCCCATCCACTATATTTTATTCATTACATATACATTATTCTTTTCTCGTGTCCAACACACCGGATACGACTCTGACTCGTCCCAGTGTCACACAGGACACAATTACACCGCCACCCAAGATTTTCGTGTCGGACACACCCGACACGTAACAGTAAACCCTAGCCCTAAACCTAACCCTAACCACAATCCTGGCCGCAGCTTCTTACGGCGTCGCCCGACCACCACCCGGCCCAGCCACAACCACCATCTCCCTGCCTTCTCCTCCTCCATCCAACAGCCTCCAGCCTCGCCACCAAGGCCGATCTCCCAATGCCATTATTATCACCACTACCACCACCAGCGGCAGGACCTGACACTGCTTCGGCCACCTCCCACTCCCAATCAACCATCACCACCACAGCCACCTACCACCACCACCGGATCTCCATCGCCTTTCCGACGAGCAACAACCACCGACATCCTCCACCACGATAACCCCCCCACTGGAAATCAAAATCCCCAAAAACACAAATCCACCACCAAATACCTCATCGCGCCTCCACCAGTTAGCCGATGTCCGCCGCTCGCCGCTACCGACGCCTCCCGTACTTCCGGGCGAGATCAGCGCTGTATAACGCAGCGACCCGTCCTCCGCAGTCCCGAGCTCCGCCGTGCTTGGCCTCGCCCCTCCGCTCGAACCCTCCGCTCGAACCCTCCGCCTCACTCCGACTCCCCAAAACCCTCGCCGCGCCCGTCCGCCGACCGCCCCGACCAATCGAACCCGCACTCCGTCGACCCTTCCCCGCAGCTCCTCACTTCCCTCCGTCGTGCGCCCGTCGGCGAGCCCCCGCGCGAGCCATCAGCCTCCGCCCTCTCTACTCTCCCGACCGCCTCTCTCTTTCGCGCTCTCTCTTCGACCTCTCCAACTCCCTCTCGTGCACCTCCTTTCTAATTTTTTTTTTCTCAGTACAGTGTAAAATTTGGGTTTCTTATTGGGCTTCTAAGGATGGGAAGCCAGTGTGGGTTTCCCCACTGGTTGATTGTGTTACTGTTATCATTAATATTATTATTATTATTATTACTATTATTATCTTTATTATTATTATTATTGTTATTAATATTTGAATATTATTAATACTGATATAATATGTTATTGTTATTGATATTATTAACAATTGCCTTCTTATTTTATTATAATTATCATTCCATAAAAATATTTATATAATTATTTTGACAAAAGATAGTATTAAGTTTTGACCAATATATATGCTGTTGCATGTATATTATTTTATCAGTTATTATTTTCTTAGTAACAATCAAAATATATATTATAAATATTATTAATATTTATCATTGGCTTCACTAGTATTAATCATATTATTTATTAGTAAATTATATTATTATATTTTATGGTATGATTTTGACCTAAAAAGTATAATCATAATATTTCCTAAAAAATAATAATAATAATTTGACCAAAATTAAGGGTTTAACCCTAAAATAATTTTTATGTTTCAAAATATTATTTAAAATATTTTGATTGGTAAAATCATAGTTTCTATTTATATAGCTAGTTTCTAAAAAGGTTATTAAATATTTTGACTATGTAGAGTTCTTCGTATATATATATATATATATATATATATATATATATATTAGAATATTTATGGATAATTATCTATACCAAATCTATTTGTATATCAAATCTTGTCCATGGCCAGTCGCCTATTTCCTATCGACCTTAACTAATTTGACCGTCCTGAACCCGATGGAACTGTCCGTGCCACCATCAGCGGTCCCCTTGTGTAGTTGTTACCCAAAGTCGTAGTTCGTGCCAACATTAATCATTACAGCACACCCGGCGTACTACCAGGCAAGACATCTTGCCTTTACTGTTTAATTTCTTGCTCAATACCATGCATGTTTTATTTCTTACAAGTTGTTCTTTCAAACCATAAGTAGTTGGCAAATTATTATACTTTAGTTTTCTTTATGCACTTGGCCTAGAGTTAAGGGACCACCTTTGTTTGTGCCACATTCATTGGCCCGACACATGTGTGCCACGATGTCACGTGCCTCATATAGATTCGGACTTGCGTACTGACCGTATATCGGTGCGTACAAGACGAGCATTAGGATATAACTGCTAATATAGTTGTCAAGAAGACTTAGCGGTTATTAGAAATATTGTGGTGTGGATTCAGCACGAGTAGTGCATGGAAAGGGTGAAGACAGTTATTAGGCACATGGGCTTTCACACATTTACTTTTCTCTAGCTGCCATTTGTGACTCAGTTGAGAGCTATTGGTCGTGCATTTATTTACTTTTCGCTTAGATGCCACTAGTGCCTCGGTTGAAACACAAATGTGCCGTGCATTTACTTTCCTCTAGCTGCCGTTAGTGACTCACCTAAGAACTAGTGGTCGTGCATTTATTTTTTTCTAGATGCCCCTTAGCTCTCACTCGAGTGCTAATGGGCCGTGCATTTACTTTTCTCTAGACGCCACTAGTGACCTTGGTTGAAAACGCTAATGCACTGTGTTTCTAGTCTCGGGAGCCCTTGTATGGAACGTTGTCTTCAAAATGCATTTTCGAATAGTTAAGGACCTTTATTTGTTTAGTCATATATACTTTTCTGTTGAGCTTTTATTATTCAGTTATTGGCATGATATTATGTGTCTTGTTACGTCCCTCTGAGGACCTGGTTATCTCGCCAGGTGTGTGCTCTTGTCTTTCGCAGGTGTTCTAGCTCTAGTCGTGATCATCGCTATTTCTTCGAGGATGATTGCACTTGGATCGTCTTCGCTTCGCTCGCCAAACTCATTTCATTTCCATGTATTTCTTTCCTTACTTGTTGGTAAGTGGATTTGTCTCCGTCCTAATATATTGTATCAAGACCATTTCATTATCATTATATGATATCTTTTATTCATTTATTTCTGTGTGGATGAGATTAGTTATTGTTCTACTACATTTTACAGCTTATGTATATTTATTATACGACTAGCATATCTACGTTCCTAGTCCTACGTATTTTGGGACTGGGGCGTTACAGTCTCCAGCGGCAAGTTCTTTGGTTTTGTTATCACTTCAAAGTGTATACATCTTGACCCGGAGAAGGTTAAAGCTATCCTCGATATGCGTCCTCCAAGAAATCTTAAAAAGTTAGCGGACTTCAAGGAAGGTGATCCTACATTAGACGATTCATTTCAAATCTTTCTGGAAGGTGTCAACCGTTTACTCAGCTCATGAAGAAAGGAGTATTTTTGTCTAGACTGAACAATGTCAGCGCGCATTTAACGATATCAAGAAGTATCTCACAAGCCTCCCATTGTTGGTGGCTTCAATAGTCGGAAAGCCTTTCTTGTTATATGTTCACGCTATGGATCATTCTCTTGGTTCCCTATTAGCTCAGAAGAATGAAGGCAGTCATGAACAGACAATCTATTACCTCAGACGCACGATGGTTGGTGCCGAACACAGATACACAACTGTTGAAAAGAAATGTCTCGTACTGGTATTTGCTATCCAGAAGACACATCACTATTAGTCTGGACAGACTATCCATATCATATCTAGAGTCAATCTTCTCAGAATACTCATAACTAAATCGGGTTCTCTTAATTCCGTTTAGCTATATGTGCAATGCTGTTGACTCCATACGATATGATGTTTGTTCCTCAGAAGGAAGCAAAAGGCCAAGCATTAGCTGACTTCCTAGCAGCTCATCCAGTGCCAGAATATTCCAAACTCTATGATGAAATCCCAGATGAAGTGGTTGAGTCTAACACTGCAACTGAGGAAATCCCTATTTGGCGAATGTTCTTTGACGGTGTGTCAAAAATAGGACCTAAAGGAAATATTGTGGCCGGAGTAGGGATCGTGCTTGTTTTACCCGATCATCTAGTTATACACCGTACGTATTCTCTCGTGGAACCTTGCACCAATAATGTGACCGAATATAACGCCCTACTGATGGGCCTTCAATTGGCAAAACATATGGGAGTTGATGATCTTGAAGCTTATGGTGATTATAAGCTAATAGTTAGTCAGGTTCGAGGGGATTATGAAGTTCGTTATGAAGATCTCATCCCATATCACAAAATGACGATTGAGTTAGCTTTTACCTTCGATGATTCTTCATCGAGCACGTACCTCGATTACAGAATATAAAAGCAGATGCTTTAGCCAGTTTGGCTGCTTCCTTGACTGTTCCTATCAACACTCTGCATTTTACCACAGTGTCTGATCGAGAGTTGTTCTGTACGAAAGATGCCTTGTATATTCATCACAGCTACATAGCATAGACGAACGTCGACATCAAAGACTGGAGATTTCCTTTCATAGACTACACTGTTTATGGAATCCTCCTGATGGCCCGAAGGAAGCAGTGTCTATCCAACGACGATCTCTCAGATTTTACTATGATATAGCTACCAAAATGCTGTATCGACGTTCTTACGATAGGTTACTATTACGATATTTATCAGACATAGAAGCAAAACATGCACTACATGAGGCTCACGATGAAATTTGTGGTGCACACCAACCAGGCCCCAAATTACAGGATCGCCTCAAACAAATGGGTTATTATTGACCTACGATGATAGCAGATGCTATTGAATATGCAAAGAAGTGTAGGGCTTGTCAATTCTATACTGATTTTATTCATCAACCTTCGGTGTTTCTACACCCGACGACGGCATCTTGGCCTTTTGAAGCCTGGGGTATGGACGTCATCGGTCCAATCAGCCTGCCATCCTCCAGAGGATACCAGTTTATCCTGGCTATAACCGAATACTTCTCTAAATGGACGGAAGCTATACAGCTCATCGAAGTAAAGATATCAAACATGATCAGTTTTGTCAAACATTATGTCATCTACCGCTTCGGCCTACCTCGCAGGATCATCCATGATAATGGTCCACAATTTATGAGCCATGCATTCTATCGATTCTGCGATAAGAATCAAATTCAGAATATAGCCTCTACAATCCAACAGCTAATGGATTAGCATAAGCTTTCAATAATACTATCATCAAACTTCTCAAGAAGTTCGTGTCTTCAAACAAGCACGATTGGAATGAGAAGCTCGGCGAATGTCTTTGGGCCTACCGCACAACGGTTCGGACTCCAACAGGCAGCACGTCGTTCTTTTTGGTTTATAGAAGTGAAGCAGTTCTTTCCGTAGAAATCCAGATTCCCTCTCTTCGAGTAGCCTTAGCAAGTGAGTTGACTGCCGAAGAAAGTTACCGTCTGCGACTACAAGAGTTGGAAGCGCTAGATAAAAAATGCTTATTAGCTCAACAGCGTATTAAGCTATACCAAGCACGCATTTCTAGAGCCTTTAATAAGAAGGTGAAGGAAAGATTCTTTTAAGTTGGTGATCTGGTCTTAGCAGTGAGAAAACTAATGGTCATGATGCACAAGACAAAAGGAAAATTCTAGCCTAAATGTGAAGGTTCTTTCGTTATAGAATCGGTGTATTCTAACGGTGCATATCGACTAACCAAGCCTGATGGTGACTTGCTTATGATGCCGATCAATGGCAAGTTCCTGAAGAAATATTATATATAACCTTCATATACAGAGTTCACAGATACTATGTTTTAATCATGTAAATATACAGTGCAATGTTTATGTGATTCGAAAAATTATCTAACTATTATCCGTATTTCAAGAGTCTTGAATACGCCATGGATAATAGGTCCTCTAAAAAGATTCCTCAGTAGAATTATCTTCGTTTGAACTCTGCCTAAACTTGATCTTATGAAAACGGTCACGTCCATATTACCTCTGAACTGTTTTTCGATAATTATTCCCTAGTGAGATAATGAAGAAATGTTTTGCCACGTCCATATAACCTCTGAGAAAAACACTCGTCAAAGATAATCACGTCCATATTACCTCTGAATTATTTACTGACTCCTACTTAATGTTATATATCCATCCACGTCCATATTACCTCTAGTGAGATATAAAATATCCTCTGCTATTGTGTCCATACTACCTCTATCTTTCAACTTATTATTTATGTTCAAGAATCTTGAATATAAAAGAAATAATAAGTCCACATCAAATTCTCCAATGGAATACCCACCAGAAATATCCCTACTACGTCCACATTACCTCTAGTTTTGATATTTCACAAACTACATTCATGAGTTTCGAAAGCCAAAAGATACTTTATTAAAAATTTCTCTCAAAAAATAGAAGAAAAAAGATACAAGAGTTTTTATGGCTAAATAAGCCAATTACAAAGGAAGACCTACGGGATACACAACTGATTGATGCTATCCCTTAAAGCTATAATCTCAGTCTGAGACTTGACAGTGGCGCGACGACGCGCTTCTTCCTGCCGAGTAGCTTCATCGTTGAAGGGGATCAGATTCGCGTGCTCCCCCTCTAACTTCACCAACTGTTCTTTCAATTGGTCTGAAGTTGTGGCAGTTCCGATAATTATTCTCCAGTGGGATAATTAAGAAATATTTTGCCACGTCCATATAACCTCTGAGCAAAACACTCGTCAAAGATAATCACGTCCATATTACCTCTAAATTATTTACTAACTCCTACTTAATGTTATATATCCGTCCAAGTCCATATTATCTCTGGTCAGATATACAACATCCTCTGCTATTATGTCCATACTACCTCTATTAGCAGTTTCTTTTAACTTATTATCTATGTTCGAGAAACTTGAATATAAAACGGATAATAAGTCCACATCAAATTCTCCAGCGGAATATCCACCAGAAATATCCCTACTACGTCCACATTACCTCTAGTTCTAATATTTCACAAACTACATTCATGAGTTTCGAAAGCCAAAAGATTCTTTATTAAAAACTTCTCTCAAAAAGCAGAGAAAGAAAAGATACAAGAGTGTTTATGGCGAAATGAGCCAATTACAAAGAAAGACCTATGGGATACACAACCGATTGATGCTATCCCTCAAAGCCGTAATCTCAATCTGAGACTTGACAGTGGCGCGACGACGCACTTCTTCCTGTCGAGCAGCTTCATCCTTGAAGGGGATCAGTTTTGCGTGCTCCCCCTCTAACTTCACCAGCTGTTCTTTCAATTAGTCTGAAGTTGTGGCAGTCACAGCAGCCTGAACAGTATAGTCTTTATTTTCAGACGCAACTGTTCTTAAGTTGGCCTCCAGTTGTGTAGTCTTATTGTGGATTTGTGTAATGTGATTATACTTTTCGGTGATCTGGGCAGCCAGCTTGTTCTTCGAAGCAATATGATCCTTGCTCGCAGCATTGAACTATTCGTATTGATCTGCCCACTCACTGATCTTTTTAGCAAGGGCATCCCTTCATTCTTGGAAAGTAACTTGCTCTTCAAAAAGAGTCGCAACCAAAGCCTCATATTCTTCAAGAAATACCGATGTTGGGCTTCGTTGCTTGGCTTCCCGAAATTTGGCCACTCGGTCCTCCAAGTTATTTAGAACTTTCCTCAGAGCATTGGCCTGCTCTTCATAGCCAGCAATACTTTCAAAGACCCTCACTTGGCATCCGGCAATAGCCTTTACAGGTCCAAAGGTGGCATTCCGGTTTAAGACTCCAGGAAGCTTTACTTTCAGAATGGAATAGAAAGCTTTTATGACTCCCTGGGCCATCTCGTCATCCTCAGAGGAAGTCGCTAGGGAGGGAGCTTGACGGGGATATTCTGCTCCAGGAAGAGATACTTGACAAGAAGCCGAACCTTATAATAAATAATATATATATCAAAAACGGAAAGGAAAAAAAAGTGTTAGCACCCTGAAATTTGGGTTGATTTTTTTTCATTTTATTTATTTTCTGATTGTTTGGTTTCATTAAATAATTTATTCTGTATTTTTTCCTTAAGTGTACTTTCCCGTGCCATTGATATTTGGAGTATCAGGGATGTTCAACTCTGGAAATCTTCTTCACGAGTTTTGGAGTGGACACGATTACCTTCATGACGGTATATAGTGTCCCATCCAAACTTGTTCTCTTGTGCTCTTTCTGCTTCGCTGAACTTCGGGTCGGTTTAGACCATTTGATTGATATTTATTTTTCCCACTCTTTTCCTTGATCATTTTCAGCGCGTTACCATGACATTTAAATTGGGAGCGCCAGACCAGTCATTTCATTGAAACCAACTCCTCATTGATAATCTACTCGAGACGCTCGTCACCCATGACCTTCGTTTCCCACTCATTCATGTCATTTTATGCTCCATTTGATTCGCACAACTTTTCCGACACGTGACCCGATTTTATTTCACGCCACGGCGTCACATTCATTTTCCAACTTGATTTGTGGGTCCCCTGTCGACCAAAACCTGTCAGCCCCAACTATGGACATGGTCCACTTTGAGCCTACTATCCGTCCGCCACTTGTGTCCCATTTATTGGAATCCCCATGTGCAACTTATTTACACATAATCATCAACGTCTATTTTTTAATTCGATTTTTGCATAATGTCCGATTTTCGTCCAATCCGGCTCTACCGAGCCCAGTCCAGCTCCATGTTGCCCTCCATCGGGACACCCTCATATTTATTGTCCAAAAATATCAATTTCTCATTTCATCTATTTTTATTATTTAATGGGAAATTTTCCTTGATTTAATCCTATTGGAATTACCTATATTCCATCATTGCCATTGATTTCACCTTAATTCAATCACAACCATTCAATTTTCCCCCATGAAATTTCCCCACACTCCACAGCCATAGGCCGGCCCTAATTGTGAGGAGAGCTACTTTTCACTTTCTCTCTCTCACTTATCCTCTATTCTCTCTCTTCCTTTCTATTATTCTCTCTTCACAATACTATACAGCAGTAACTCCATTTCCCGACCACCCCTTCTTCACACCAGCTCCTTCATTTCCCGACCATCTCCCCTTGGCCGGCCACCCTTCATGGCCGAGCCACCTTCCAACCCGAACTCCTCCTTCTTTCCTTCCTCCTCGATCTCCTCCTCCTCCTCCTCCTCCATCTTCTTCAACCACAACAACAGCAATCCTCTCCCTTGGCAGCCTAGCCCGACTCCTCAGTGCCACCTCGCGTGCCCTCACGGCGAGCCTGGCCGCACGTAGCAGCGAGAACCCGCGCACACGCAGCAGCGAGTGCAGTAGTGCACTGCCCGCCCCGCGCGCGCGCCTGGCCGGCGGTTCAGCGCCGCCGCCGCCGGCGGGTGGTCGCGCGCCACCGCGTGGCCGGTCCCCTGGCCGGGCGCACACCCCCGCATCCTTCTATGGCGGCCAACGTCCTCCGGGACGCGCCGTCGAGGCGATTCGTGCGTTTTGAACGAGATCCCGTCGGCGCGCGCGAGTTTGGAACTCAGATTTGGCGCTCCGTCGCAGCGACTTCGTGCACATTTTTCCGGAGATCCGACCGTTGGATCGGCGATTTCTTCGCTCCGTCACAATCTCGGTATATCCACCTTCATCCCTGTCAATTTTCGTCCGTTAATTTTATCATTTGATACATGAAAACCGGCCACCAAGTTGACCGTTTAAATTATATTAAATTTGGACAGTTTTACGGGGCCAACTTCGTCAGCTTGTATCTCCTCCACCGTAGCTCTGTTTGGCGTGCTACTAGTTCCTGTGCGAAGCTGGTATAACCCTCTTACTACCCCTCCAGTTTCATTTTATTGTGAGCTTGTTTGATTGGTTGAATTCGACGCCAAAGTTGGTCGTCCGAATTCGTAATTTCCAACTTATAAAATTCCATTTTGAATACGGGACTCCAGATTTCATTTTTGACACCACCATTAGACTTGTGGCGTCGTTCTGGCATGTTTTCATATAAAATTTGTTAGATTTGGAGAACGTGGGCCCGGGCACGCATTTCGGTGCAAAGCGGGTCCCACTTTCTGGGTCAACGGGACTTTTTGACGCCAGCTCATCGAAATCCAATTCTGGAGATACTGTTGAGTTCGTATCGTCATTCTGGACTCGTTGACATATAATTTGCTAGATTTTGGTGGACGTTGGGTCCGACACGCATTTCGGTGCAAGTCGGATACCAATATCCGGGTCAACGGATCATTTTGAGATCGGCTCATCGGAATCCAATTCCGGATATACCGTTGAGTTCGTATCTTCATTTTGGACTCGTTGACATGTAGTTTGCTGAGTTTTGAGAACTTTGGCTCCGGCACGCATTTTCGTATAAACCGGAATTCCAAGTTCTGGTCAACGGGCCAAAATGAGATCGGGTCAACGGAATCCAATTCTGGAGATACCGTTGGGTTCGTATCGACATTCTGGTTTCGTGGACATATAATTTATTATATTTTATTGACTTGTTTTCTTACACATTTTTCGGTACAAAACGGCTCCGACACGGACACCGTTTTGACCCGAAATTATCTTTTTGCCCTTGTGTCCAAATTGGACCGTTGGGCAGGCTATCCTAGCTAATTTGACCATTCTGGACACGTTGGCTTTGTTCATTTCATCGTCCGACAATGTTTGTTGATAATTTCTCTAAGTTTAACCTTTTTATAATTAATTAATAATTAATTCATATAATGTTCGTATTTCGGGATTAGTACGACGAAACTGAGATCAGCCAATTCCAGTGATCTCACATCGCTGAAATTGACAAGTTGGACACGTGGATCACTATAATAAGATTATCAACCTTACTGATAATCTTCTTATCTCGGTTTGTGTGCCGTAAGTTTTGACGTACAAATAACGAAGTACACCTTATATTAGACTAGAATTGACCCTGTTTGACCAGAGTTGACCAGTTGACCCAAAGTCAACTATAACTCAACACTTGACCTAGTTTGACTAGATTATTGACCGGAGTCGACCTAGAGTTGTTTTGACTTAGAAGAACCTAGAATAATATAGATTGCCTGTAGGGATTTATTTATTTTCAACTTGAACACCTTGTAACCTGTGTTGCTTTAAATAGGACTCTGTGGCTTCAGTGGGACCTCCTATACTTATCAGTTGTTCAGGTTATCGAGGCGAGTATATTCTCTGATCATTTCATATCCTGCTTAGAATTATATTCCTGCTTTAGATTACTATACTTGATGCTGTCACGACATTATCACGGATTAGTACTATACGGATCTCTTCATGCGATGTTATCCCCCTCGGGAGCATCGGGTACATTGTGTCATATGCATTTCACTTTTATCATGTACTCCTGTGCTTTCACCATACATGTACACTTTTGTGAATCTTGTACTCTCATATTCACAGAGCCTTCATGTATACTATCATGTGCACCCTATATGGGCCCCCATGTGATATCATGTACAATAACATAACCTGTTTAGATCCTTGTGTATTGATTGGGGAAAAGGGGGAGTGCTAGTAGTTATGTGAACAATTCCATAGTAGTGTAGATCATGTACAACTCTTTAGTGTAGATCATGTACAAATCTGTCCCGTTCACATGTGCTATCCTGTACTCTACATCACTAGCCACTGTTAGTTCTCTATTTATAGTAGATATTTCTATTACAGTTCTCTCTCCCTGTTTACATACTGTATTTCTTCAGATCTTGTATCTTACTTTACTGCATGATTATATTTTCTAACCTGCTATAAACTGTTGAGATGTAATGTGCTCGCTCCAGTCCTGACTGGACCTGTTGATAAATTTTACAGATAGCCTGGAGGTGCCTGCTAGCCTAGAGGAGACACATTAGAGGTTGTTTAGGTAGTTATTTCTTTTGTCTGGAGTTGTATTTACTTTGTGGATTACTGTATCTTTATTTGAGTTTTGAGATGTACTTCTGGGTTCATGTATCTTAGACACTTAGACTTCTATCTCCTGTATTTATTTTGGATTTCATGTTTTATCTATTCTTATCATGCTCTACCTTAGATGTGATTGAGTTGTATCTGCTATGTCACCCCCATTCGGGGAGTATAAACTGTTTAGTCTTATACTGTTAGATGCATTGAGATCTAGGACAGCGTTCTACCGCCGACACTGCGGCGTAGGCTGGGCGTTGTTACGTTCTCGTGCCCTAACTCTAGGGTGCGGGTCGTGACACGTTTTTAGTGGTGGCCCATGCAGGTCGAGACTAAAGTGTAGTGGTATTCGAACTAGAGTGCCACTACAGCCTGCAGCAGGATTAGGATATATTTTGAAGGTACTCAATCACAGATAGGAACCCTTGAGAGATTTCTGGGACGTCCCTGGAGAATCTTATTTAACTTCGATTTGAAAACTCTCTTTTTCCCTTGATTTAATTTATTTTACTTTTGTTGTTAAATTTGTTTTTTACGGATTATTGTTGAATTTGAGTTTGTATTTATTTTGATGGAAGATTTTTGAATTTTGAATTTTGATGATAGCTGTTGCATTCGAGTTTGCATTTTGATGGATTGTGTTCACTTTTGAATTTTGATGTTCGTTAATAAATTTTGATTTGATTTTTGAGTATTCATTGATGATTTAATTTGATTTTTTTTGGCAAGATGAAATTATATGGGCTAGGTCATCTATGTTATGGAATCTAGTCTTCTATAGTCACATTAGCCAGCATGGTGAGGACATATAGTCTGACTCTGGATGTATTTCTCGGGTGTGGGAATTTAAGGTTTTCGCAGCCAAGCATGTGGCACCGCAAAAATGTTAAATACCATGATTCTAGAGATATGTGCATAAGTCAAGGGCTCTGTGATTATCGTAGCCTTGCTTACTAGTATGACGAGGATTTAGAGTACCATGATTTTGGATAGACGCATATGATTATCAGATTGTGCTTAAAATATTTTGAACATGTTTTCTTACTTTTTCTCAGTCATTCAAAAAAAAAGAATTATTGTTTGTTGTTTTGCCTAGTTTCTTGTCATTTAACTTAAGAGTATGTTTAGTTGTTTTCATAAACCTTTGTGTAACTTCTTGCTATGAGTTTTCTTAATACAATGAATCGATGATTTTGCTAGATTTTATCTTGAATTTGATATTTAAGTCTGGATTTCAAAACGGTTCCTTCTTTAAACTGATAAGCAGAACAGATTTTTTCGTTATTTCTTTCTTGCTATTATTCTTGTATTAAATAATAATGATAATAAAACTGTCTTGATTTCGTCAATCACCTGCTTGCAATCTTGGTAGGAATCTAAATGTTAGTCTTAACGTAGAATTAAATTTTTATTGGGACATGAGAATATGTATACGAATATATATAGCAGACACTTTGCCTAACACGTATGCATGCTACACTTGATTTTTCCACATATCTAGATACATATTGATATGTTGTTGATGTCCAAATTTTCATAACCGATATTTTCGGTTCTCTATTTTTCCATGTTTAAATTCGTAATTTAAATATAAATTTCATGTTATTATTTAGGTTTACATAACTGCACATGTATGTTATACGTAGGGTTTCAATTCAAAAGAATTTTGGTTGAAAATTTGCGTTTAAATTTGTCAATTTAAGACTGTGTACATATTAACCCTTAATACTGAATTCCAAATGTTTAGTTTAAATTACTGTTTTATTTTCTTAATATAATATTTAGAGCTGCGTACATTGTTGTAAGTAGGAATATAAATTTAAGTTTCATATTCTTACATGCTAGTTTGTGATAAACGTTGAGTTGGGTTTTAATGTTCAAGTTCTCCAAAATTCTGAAAACTAGTTACATGTTAACATTTTTACATTGATTTCCATGTTTAGTTAAATTTTAGATTTAATATGTAATATTGAACTGTATGCGTAGATAAATGTATTGGTAATATGATTAGGGTTCATTTCTATCATGATAGGATGTATTGGGAGCATTGAGATAGTTGTGATGTTCAAACTCCTAAATTTTGAATTTGTATTATGTTAATATTACACTGGTTAAAGGTTAGCTTATTTTAGATATTTTGTGTGTGTAAATGCTGAACTAAAACTGGATTTAACCTTTCAATACTAAGTTACCTGTACAAGGACACACCCACACACACTCTAACATAGTATATACTGTCATTTAACCTTACCCTTCACCTCTATGTTAGGATTATATATCTATAAGGATATATATAGAGTTTATGCATATATGTTATAACGTATATAGATACATGGCTAAGTCTCTATATTTTTTTTATATATATGGTTAGCCATGCATGTTATGATTAAATAGGTTGCGTATTGTAGATTGTTAACCAATATGCCATGATTAGTGTAACTTGATAGCTGTTGATTTGGAACTCAATTTCTCATATACAATTTCATATGTATTCACGTACACACACGCCTACTATCTAACCGTATGAACATGCCCCCATACACATGATGCTAGTTTTCCCTCTCTAACGCTCTCTCTGTATATATATTGTGATTGGATTTCAATGCAAGTGACTTTCGATTCTTTAACTTGTGATTTTGATTTTCTTGGGATAGTACTTTTTTTTCAAATGATTGGTACGTAGTTACCTTCCTTTATTTTTATTTTTTATGAGTACCAGTTTTCATACGGGGTGGTAGACAACCTTATAGTTTTGATGGTTGTTGTTTCTGCATCTTTCTCGTTTAGCACCCTGGATTTGCTTGTGTGTTTGATACCCTATGACCGATTCGGTTAGCATGACTAGTATACCTAGATGAGACTTCACTGTCACCGTATGCCATGACCCTGGATATTGTCTTTTATTTGATGGTATGATTTGTTTAAGTTCTGGGACTTTGATTTTGGGGGTTTGACCTAGAGGGAGTAGGGACATTTTAATTTCGAGAACGAAATTTTTATAAGGTGGGTAGGATGTTAGCACCCTGAAATTCGGGTTGATTTTTTTTTCATTTTATTTATTTTCTGATTGTTTGGTTTCATTAAATAATTTATTCTGTATTTTTTCCTTAAGTGTACTTTCCCGTGCCATTGATATTTGAAGTATCAGGGATGTTCAACTCTGGAAATCTTCTTCACGAGTTTTGGAGTGGACACGATTACCTTCATGACGGTATATAGTGTCCCATCCAAACTTGTTCTCTTGTGCTCTTTCTGCTTCGCTGAACTTCGGGTCGGTTTAGACCATTTGATTGATATTTATTTTTCTCACTCTTTTCCTTGATCATTTTCAGCGCGTTACCATGACATTTAAATTGGGAGTGCCAGACCAGTCATTTCCTTGAAACCAACTCCTCATTGATGATCTACTCGAGACGCTCGTCACCCATGACCTTCGTTTTCCACTTATTCATGTCATTTTGTGCTCCATTTGATTCGCACAACTTTCCCGACACGTGACCCGATTTTATTTCACGCCACGGTGTCACATTCATTTTCTAACTTGATTTGTGGGTCCCCTGTCGACCAAAACCTGTCAGCCCCAACTATGGACATGGCCCACTTTGAGCCTACTATCCGTCCGCCACTTGTGTCCCATTTATTGGAATCCCCATGTGCAACTTATTTACACATGATCATCAATGTCTATTTTTTAATTCGATTTTTGCATAATATCCGATTTTCGTCCAATTCGGCTCCACCGAGCCCAGTCCAGCTCCATGTTGCCCTCCATCGGGACACCCTCATATTTATTGTCCAAAAATATCAATTTCTCATTTCATCTATTTTTATTATTTAATGGGAAATTTTCCTTGATTTAATCCTATTGGAATTACCTATATTCCATCATTGCCATTGATTTCACCTTATTTCAATCACAACCATTCAATTTTCCCCTATGAAATTTCCCCACACTCCACAGCCATAGGCTGGCCCTAATTGTGAGGAGAGCTACTTTTCACTTTCTCTCTCTCACTTATCCTCTATTCTCTCTCTTCCTTTCTATTATTCTCTCTTCACAAGACTACACAGCAGTAACTCCATTTCCCGACCACCCCTTCTTCACACCAGCTCCTTCATTTCCCGACCATCTCCCCTTGGCCGGCCACCCTCCATGGCCGAGCCACCCTCCAACCCGAACTCCTCCTTCTTTCCTTCCTCCTCGATCTCCTCCTCCTCCTCCTCCATCTTCTTCAACCACAACAACAGCAATCCTCTCCCTTGGCAGCCTAGCCCGACTCCTCAGCGCCACCTCGCGCGCCCTCACGGCGAGCCTGGCCGCACACAGCAGCGAGAATCCCGCGCGCATGCAGCAGCGAGTGCAGCAGTGCACTGCCAGTCCCGCGCGCGTGCCTGGCCGGCGGTTCAGCGTCGCCGCCGCCGACGGGTGGTCGTGCGCCATCGCGTGGCCGGCCCCCTGGCCGGGCGCACACCCCCGCATCCTCCTGTGGCGGCCAACGTCCTCCGGGACGCGCCGTCGAGGCGATTCGTGCGTTTTGAACGAGATCCCGTCGGCGCGCGCGAGTTTGGAACTCAGATTTGGCGCTCCGTCGCAGCGACTTCGTGCACATTTTCCCGGAGATTCGACCATTGGATCGCTGATTTCTTCGCTCCGTCGCAATCTCGGTATATCCACCTTCATCCCTGTCAATTTTCGTCCGTTAATTTTATCGTTTGATACATGAAAACCGGCCACCAAGTTGACCGTTTAAATTGTATTAAATTTGGACAGTTTCGCGGGGCCAACTTCGTCAGCTTGTATCTCCTCCACCACAGCTCCGTTTGGCGTACTACCAGTTCCTGTACGAAGCTGGTATAACCCTCTTACTACCCCTCCAGTTTTGTTTCATTGTGAGCTTGTTTGATTGGTTGAATTCGACGCCAAAGTTGGTCGTCCGAATTCGTAATTTCCAACTTGTAAAATTCCATTTTTGAACACGGGACTCCAGATTTCATTTTTGACACCACCATTAGACTTGTGGCGTCGTTCTGGCTTGTTTTCATATAAAATTTGTTAGATTTGGAGAACGTGGGCCCGGGCACGCATTTCGGTGCAAAGCGGGTCCCACTTTCTGGGTCAACGGAACTTTTTGACGCCGGCTCATCGGAATCCAATTCTGGAGATACTGTTGAGTTCGTATCGTTATTCTAGACTCGTTGACGTATAATTTGCTAGGTTTTGGTGGACGTTGGGTCCGGCACGCATTTCGGTGCAAGTCGGATACCAATATCCGGGTCAACGGGTCATTTTGAGATTGGCTCATCGGAATCCAATTCTGGATATACCGTTGAGTTCGTATCTTCATTCTGGACTCGTTGACATGTAGTTTGCTGAGTTTTGAAAACTTTGGCTCCGGCATGCATTTCCGTGTAAACCAGAATTCCAAGTTCTGGTCAACGGGCCAAAATGAGATCGGGTCAACGGAATCCAATTTTGGAGATACCGTTGGGTTCGTATCGACATTCTGGTTTCGTGGACATATAATTTGTTATATTTTATTGACTTGTTTTCTTGCACATTTTTCGGTGCAAAACGGCTCCGACACGGACACCGTTTTGACCCAAAATTACCTTTTTGCCCTTGTGTCCAAATTGGACCGTTGGGTAGGCTATCCTAGCTAATTTGACCATTCTGGACACGTTGGCGATGTTCATTTCATCGTCCGACAATGTTTGTTGATAATTTCTCTAAGTTTAACCTTTTTATAATTAATTAATAATTAATTCATATAATGTTCGTATTTCGGGATTAGTACAACGAAACTGAGATCAGCCAATTCCAGTGATCTCACATCGCTGAAATTGACAAGTTGGACACGTGGATCACTATAATAAGATTATCAACCTTACCGATAATCTTCTTATCTCGGTTTGCATGCCGTAAGTTTCGACGTACAAATAACGAAGTACACCTTATATTAGACTAGAATTGACCCTGTTTGACCAGAGTTGACCAGTTGACCCAAAGTCAACTATAAGTCAACACTTGACCTAGTTTGACTAGATTATTGACCCGAGTCGACCTAGAGTTGTTTTGACTTAGAAGAACCTAGAATAATATAGATTGCCTGTAGGAATTTATTTATTTTCAACTTGAACACCTTGTAACCTGTGTTGCTTTAAATATGACTCTGTGGCTTCAGTGGGACCTCCTATACTTATCAGCTGTTCAGGTTATCGAGGCGAGTACATTCTCTGATCATTTTATATTCTGCTTAGAATTATATTCCTGCTTTAGATTACTATACTTGATGCTGTCACGACATTATCACGGATTAGTACTATACGGATCTCTTCATGCGATGTTATCCCCCTCGGGAGCATCGGGTACATTGTGTCATGTGCGTTTCACTTTCATCATGTACTCCTGTGCTTTCACCATACATGTACACTCTTGTGAATCTTGTACTCTCATGTTCACAGAGCCTTCATGTACACTATCATGTGCACCCTATATGGGCCCCCATGTGATATCATGTATAATAACATAACCTGTTTAGATCCTTGTGTATTGATTGGGGAAAAGGGGGAGTGCTAGTAGTCATGTGAACAATTCCATAGTAGTGTAGATCATATACAACTCTTTAGTATAGATAATGTACAAATCTGTCCCATTCACATGTGCTATCCTGTACTCTACATCACTAGCCACTGTTAGTTCTCTATTTATAGTAGATATTTCTATTACAGTTCTCTCACCCTGTTTACATACTGTATTTCTTCAGATCTTGTATCTTACTTTACTGCATGATTATATTTTCTAACCTGGTATGAACTGTTGAGATGTAATGTGCTCGCTCCAGTCCTGACTGGACCTGTTGATAAATTTTACAGATAGCCTGGAGGTGCCTGCTAGCCTAGAGGAGACACATTAGAGGTTGTTTAGGTAGTTATTTCTTTTGTCTGGAGTTGTATTTACTTTGTGGATTACTGTATCTTTATTTGAGTTTTGAGATGTACTTCTGGGTTCATGTATCTTAGACACTTAGACTTCTATCTCCTGTATTTATTTTGGATTTCATGTTTTATCTATTCTTATCATGCTCTACCTTAGATGTGATTGAGTTGTATCTGCTATGTCACCCCCATTCGGGGAGTATAAACTGTTTAGTCTTATACTGTTAGATGCATTGAGACATAGGACAGCGTTCTACCGCCGACACTGCGGCGTAGGCTGGGCGTTGTTACGTTCTCGTGCCCTAACTCTAGGGTGCGGGTCGTGACAAAAAGTGCGAAAGAGTTATAATTTTGTACCTTCTGCTTGCTCAGCACCAACTTGAACTAGGTCATCAACCCTGGTTACAGGGGAACCAATAACAGGCCCATGTTGCTCAATATTAACCATGTCAAGGCCCCGAGCGTTTCTAACATCAAGCTGTATATCTTCTGTGGCCCCAGTTGGACCTGGAGCAGATTCAGTAACAACCGCCTTAGTACGCTGTTCAACTTCTTCTTCCGCAGCCGATGCCGGCTTGCTGACAAATTCCTCCGCACCAGCAATCCCAGCGGAACTAAGAACAACTTATTGTCCTACCCCAGTGTCTTGGGCAACCTCTGTACATTGTTCTCTCTTATTGTCTACAAGGGAATATACGATGGCAGTCAGCCTCGCGAGGAGTACGCAAAATTGAAGTCGAAAAATCTCATCCGAAGTAAAGTGTAAAGATAACATACCCGCGGGAGGGTAAGCTGATTGGACTTGATTCTCGTCCAACTCCTTTATTAAAGCTCCAATCTCAGACATATCCCCTAAAGATATATCATAGGAGGGACTGGCTTTCTGTTCGCCATCTAGTCCTGGCCTTCGCCCTGATCATCCCTTTGCTTAGCCCCTATGACTGGGGAAGGCCAACCTTCGTCTGCCGATTAAGGATGAGTGGGGGACACCGTTGTCTTGTCCACCTCTTCAGACGAAGAGGCACCTGCCTTGGTTGCAACTTCGAGGTCCTGTGCAAAGGACAAACACAAGGGTAAGAAAGCTTCATTTGAAGACTACACTAGTATTGGTTTGACCAAAACGGCTATAGAGTCTAGAAAGGGATCTACTTCCTGAATGGTAATAGCCTGTGACGCCGTTCCATCTCTTCCAGTCTGCCGATAAGATCTTTTTAGAGGAGGCGAGCCGGCACCCACATCCTTGGCTTTTTTTGTCCCTCTTGTGGCAATAGTCTTCTTCTTCCTCTTAAAAGTTGACTGTTGGGCCAGTTCAGCCGAAGCTTTTCTCTTTTGAGGAGGATCAGGAAGAGCAGAGTCATCTTCGATATCCTCTCTCTGAGGCACTGTAGCAGTCGGCTCCCCAAGAGCGACTCTTTGTCGTGGTGCTGCGGCTGGCTCGAGGACTGGAGCGACACTCTCCTTTCTGCTGCCCTTCGACATCTTTCGGGCTCGTTCCATATTTGCAGGAGTGGGGGCAAGCCTAGTCTCCAATACCAAAACTCTGCTCACGATCATACCGAGGATGAAGGGTATTGATCTGAGTATAAAACTTTTCTGCAGCATAGAGTAGATGGGTCTCAGGTTTATCTTCGGGCAGAGTAAAAATCGCTCCTGTGCATCCGACGTTGTAATAAACCCATGCACGTACCCTATCGATCAAGCTTTCTATTGACTCCAGATGAGGGCTAGGATTGCCCAGAAGAAGCTGACTATATCCAAATTGCTGCACGAAACGGCTTAGTAGATAAGGCTCCAGGTAGGTGCGATTCCTATTCTTAAGCACCAGATGAGAGGGCCTGGTAGACTGGAGCCAACGGAATGCCCAATGGTCAAGCTAGTAGTGTGTGCTCCCTCATCCACTAATGTGTCCCCTGCGTTGCCACTGTCGGATGGAGGGGATATTTTGAAGAACTCGTAGATTTGAAGGAAGCTCAAAGCCCTTCTAAAAGCAGGCATTCCAATAACGACCCAGTTTGTGTCATAGAATCTTCAAAGAAAGGCATCTCCTGCCAAAGAGTCCGCCCCCAGCCTGGCAACATCTATGTGCCCAAAAAGATGGTCGGTTATGTGCCCACAGAGCCACAAGAAGACAGTCTCCCATGCTTTTGTCGAAGTATTTCAAACTCGTTCGAGTATCAAAAACTTTAAAAAGGGTATTGCAGAAGCATGAAAATATGTGCCCACATAAAGAAGTGACTATGCACTCACATGTAGCAATTCTATGCGCCCACATGTAGTAAATTCTATGCGCCCACATGATTTTTCCAGAGGTGGGCGCATGGTTGTCTTCCTACACTATGCACCCAAATCAAAACAGCTCTACGACTCGGTCAACATCCACGATCAGTCATGGGCCGAGGCATGCGGCCACGCCAGTCTCCATGAGCAGTCGTGCATCAAAGTATACGGCCATGTCAACTCCACGATCTACCTACGATCATCCAGTTCTTATACGCCTACATCCTATGCACCCAAAGCAGTACTATGCAACCATAGGGAGATCAGTGTATTCTCCACCTGTGTGCACATAACAGTCATTTTAGTGCAAAACGACTATAAATAGAGGACATATGCCTCTTCAAATGAACAGGATAAAGAGCATTTCAGAGCCAAATTGCTGCCCTTCTTCCAGTGAGCCGAGAGTTAGCAATTTTCTTAGGTTTTCTCCCACTTTTATAAATCGTAGTGTCAACGGAGTAAAGGAGCAACTGTCGCTCGATCTCCATCATCTAATTTCCAAGAATTCTTTTTGTACTCGGGGATTCTCAGTACAGGATCTCTCAGGTGTACTCGATTTATGGTGCCTTACGCTAGTAAGAAAAGACATTGATTCTTCTCTTTCTTGTAAGTGTTCTACAGACCCGTATGATAGAGAATGATAGTAGGATGGGTGGCTAGGGTGTACTTGAGGTCATGCAGCGAGTTGCTGATAGCACTTATCTGAAGGGTGGTGCGATAGTCCAACTGGGTCCAGCGGTCGTCTTCCAAACGGAAGTGATCGTGCAACATCGCCTGGATGGAATCAAGAGTAGCAGGAGGCTCGGGCTCAGGAGCATCAGAAGCATCAGAGTCAGAGGATGCAGCAGCAGCAATAGTCCTATATGCCTTAGCCAGAGAGGTAGGAGCATGTAGGAACTAACAGTCAACAAGAGGGATGTTGAAGGCACGAAAAATCTTTGGAAGTTACATGACATAGACTAAGGATTTTGGTTTTGGTCTCGCACGAATCATCCAATCCATCATCGTGCGAGGGAAGTTGAACGGAAGACAAAAGTGAAGATGATATAGAGCCGATATCTCAAGATAAGTGACTTCATCGGTAGATCCCGCTTTGGGCAAGATCGAGGAAAAGATGATCCGATGGAGTCCATAAAAATAGTTATGGAGATATTTGGCTTGAAGCTTGCGAGGACGTGTGTTAGGAGAACACAATGCATCCTTGAAACCCTCAAGAGTGGTATCATCGGGGAATTGGAACTGTCGGGCATCAATAAGTTTTTTCTAAGTGTTTGGTTCGAGAGGTCAAGGTAATCGGCAAGTTCAAAATCGTCAAAAGATATGTCAATGCCGGCGACACGAGAATAAATCCTAGTGTCATCATGAGTTAAATTACAGTAAAACATCTGTATGGCATTGAGATAGACAAGAGATGAAGTTGTGACAAGTTCATCGAGGCATAAATCGTGAAAAGTGCGTCATATGCCAAAAAAATTATAAAGTTTATCGGATGGCCCGGGAACACACTACGTAAGTGAAAGTCCGTGTACCACTCATTGGATGCATCCAATGAGGCAAAAATTTGCTCATTTTAGGTGTTGGGATTTGGTGGAGGTGGTGGATTGAACAAAGAAGGAGGAGGAGGAGGAGGAGGAGGAGGAGGAGGAGGAGTAGGAGGGTTAGATGAAGATGCCCCCTCACTTCTCAACCTCTTTCCTCTACCAAATAACTTTGGAGCCATTGATAATGAAAAGATGAATTTGAAAGATATGAAAAATAGGAGTTATACCTCACAAAAGTAGTTGGAGATGGAAGAGATCCACCAAAAACCCTTAAATATTGAGTTTGGGGAAAGATAGCCCTAAGAATTGAGTTTTCTAGGGTTAGGGTTTGAGAAAAAAGGGTTTTGAGGAGGTAGAAAAAGAGAAAAGTGATGTGAGAGAGAGGGAGAGAGAGAGAGAGTTCGGGTATATAAGTATTAGGGCTAGCAGGTCGGGTTAAATCGTGGCCGTCAGCTCAAAAATGGGATGGCCAGGAGCAGTTGGGGGTTCTGGAAGCAGACACACAGAGTTCGGCCCGAGTTTTTGTGGCTCTGGCTCCAGAACAGAAAAAATGTTTAAAAAGACATTTTTGATAGGAAAAATCTTGAATTTGAAAATTTGAATGTTACAAGCCATAAAAATAGTGTAGCCATATAATAAATATTATTTAAAATAATGATCATCATAGTGAAACTGCTTTAGGTTAGCTGTAGGGGTCGGATCCCAGCTAGCGGTAGTCCGAAGACTAGTTTACCGTGTTACTTAGGCTTTTACGCCTTGTTGTCAGAAGGGCTCTTTCGGCTTGTACCCAAAGCAATGTTACCATGAATGATGTACGTTATAACCGTTATTTTTGTAGATACAACTTATTGTATGACAGTTTCATCCAAAATTCGTAACTCTCGACGAAGAAAATTGAAGCGCTCTTCGACTAGTAGTTTTGTAAAGAAATCTGATAGCTGATATTCAGTGTCAATGAATTTTAAGTTAATAGTGCCGTGCTGTTGACGATCATGCAAGAAATGATGTCTAATCTCTATATGCTTTGTGCATGAGTGACATACTGGGTTCTTGGTCAAATTTATTGCACTAGTATTATCACAGAAAATAGGTATGTACTTGAATAGCAAGTTATAGTCTTCAAGAGTTTGCTTCATCTACAGTATCTGTGCACAACAACGACTAGCTGTGATGTACTCAACTTCTGTTGTGGATAGTACGACAGAATTCTGCTTCTTGCTAAACCATGAGACTAAATCCTTTTCTAACAAATGACACGTGCCGTTGGTACTCTTACGGTCGACTTTGCATCCCGCAAAATCAGCATCGAATATCCGATTAATTCAAAGGAAGTAGTTTTGGGATACCACAAGCCTACCGTAATCATTCCTTTAAGATGTCTAAATATACGCTTAACAGCGGTCATGTGTGATTCTTTAGGATTAGATTGATATCTAGTATATAAGCAAGCGCTAAACATAATATCGGGACGACTAGCTGTTAAATACAATAGACTACCAACCATACCTTGATACTTATGTTGGTCGACCAGTTTGCCGCTTTCATCAGGGTCCAACTTTGTTGTAGTAGCCATAGGAGTGCTGATAGGTTTGATGTTGTCAAGCTCGAACCTTTTTAGCATGTCCTTTGTATACTTCGACTGATTGATGAAGACACCTTGCGAGTATTGTTTGATTTGCAGTCCAAGGAAGTAGTTGAGCTCTCCCATCATGCTCATCTCAAACTCGTTCTGCATACACTTGGCAAAATCTTTGCATAGAGCCTCATTAGTAGACCCAAATATGATATCATCTACATAGATTTGTACTAGTAAAACAGTGTCATCAAGGGATTTTATGAAAAGTGTTGTCAATTTTTCCTTTTGAAAAACCTTTATCAAGTAAGAAAGTACTAAGGCGTTCATACCAAGCTCGAGGAGCTTGTTTGAGGCCATAAAGAGCTTTCTTAAGTTTAAAAACATGGTCGGAAAATTTATGATTTTTAAAACCAGGTGGTTGCTTGACAAAAACTTCTTTAATAAAACTATTTAGAAAAGCACTTTTTACATCCATTTGAAAAAGTTTGAAGTTTTGAAAATTTACAAAGGTGCAAAGCATCTGAATAGATTCAAGTCATACAACAGGAGCATACGTCTCTTCGTAGTCGATACCCTCCTCTTGGTTGTATCCTTGAGCTACGAGATGAGCCTTGTTGCGAGTGACCGAACCGTCCTTATTAACTTTGTTGCGAAAAACCCATTTGGTACCAATGATTGAATGATCAGCAGGTCTAGGAACATGTTCCCAAACCTGATTTCATTCAAATTGCTTGAGTTCTTTTTATATTTTAGATATCCAAAATTTATTGTTAAAAGCTTCTAAAATATTTTAGGTTTAATTTATGAAATAAAAGCCGTGCCAGTAATAGAATCTCTTAAAGAAGATCGAGTAGTTACCCCTTTCGATACCTCACCTATTACCAAGTTTCCTGGATATAAAGGTTTGAATTGGAACTTCTTTGATAAGCTCTCCAGAGAACTGGTTTCAGGTAGTGTATCTACATGAGTGGAAGTTGATGGTTCATCATCATCGGAAATGATAGCTGTACCGTTGTCCTTATTAAAAGTTACGTTAGTAGACTCTTCAACAATCATGGAACGTTTGTTGAACACTCTACATGCCTTACTCTTGGCAACATAACCAAGAAGAATACCTTCGTTATCTTTGGCATCAAACTTGCCTAAGTTGTCTTTGGTATTCAAGATAAAGCAGCGACAGCCAAACACTCGAAAGTAAAAAACATTTGGAGTTCTTCCAAACAAACGCTCATAGGGTATTTTCTTCGAAATAGGTCGAATCAAAACCCTATTCAAAACATGGCACGCTGTGCTGACAGCTTCTGCCAAAAAATAGTTTAGAAGCAAAAATTGATTCAGCATGACTCTAGCCATATCGCCAAGAGTCCTATTCTTCCGCTCTACAACACCATTTTATTGAGGAGTTCTAGGACAAGAAAACTCATGATTAAAGCCATTTAAATCAGAAAACTTTTCAAAATTAGAATTTTTGAATTTGCCACCATGATCACTTAGGATACGAGTAATCATGTAGCCTTTTTTGTTTTGGACCTTTTTAGCAAAAACTTTGAAAACTGAAATGGTATCATTTTTATTTGCAAGAAAAAAACCCAAGTGAATCTTGAAAAATCATCAACAAGAACGAAAGCATAGAGTTTCCCGCCAAGACTGGCTACTCTACTAGGACCAAATAAATCCATATGGAGTAATTACAAAGGTCGAGTGGTACTTACAGTGTTGATGAATTTAAAAGAAGATTGGTTAGCCTTATTCTTTTCACATTTGACATAAACTATGTCCTTTTTGAATGTGATTTCAGGCAGTCCTCTTACTAGCTTCTTGGTAGATAGTCACGATATGGTGTCCATATTAGCATGACCAAGATGTTGGTGCCATAATAGTCTTTTATTTTTGTTGGCGTAAAGGCATCTACCTGTACTGTTAGTATCTCTAGATAGATAGAAAATATATATATTATCTTCCTTTATCCCTTCGAAAGCGATGTCTCCAGATGATCTATCATAGATAAAGCATTTAGTTTTACCGAAGTTAATATCATATCCATGATCAGCAAGATGACTAATGCTGAGCAGGTTATGCATTAATTCGGTCACTAAATAAACATCCTTAATAACGGAAGAAGAAGGATAACCAATTGTACCGTTACCTATAATATAGCCTTTCAGATTTTACCTATAATATAGCCTTTCAGATTGTTGCCGAAGGATACATATCCTTCCCTTTTCATCGATAGTGTTAAGAATAGATTAGCATCTTCAGTCATATGTCGCGAGCATCCACTATCGAGAATCCATTTGCTTCTAGTTTGAGAAGGAAGGTCTACCTACGCTATGAGTAGATGTGACCTTTTGTACCCAGATTCTTGTGGGTCCTGAAAAGTTAGTCTTCGGTACCCATGCATATAGATTAATATCCACTAGTTTTCTAATTCTACACTGTGGTGATATGTGTCCATGTAAACCACATTAAGTACATGTTGCATGCATATTGGTATTGGGTGCAGGATGATAGTGATGTCTATATGTGGGTGTAGGATGATGATAACTATATGTAGTAGTAGGATGATGATAATAATTACGTATGTGTGTTTTACGTGCTGTATGGGAGTAGGTGTACATAAAGGCATGTTTTTGTGTGGTATGTGGATGAGTGTTCTTGTAATGACGTGCTCTCTTGTGTTGAGCCGTCTGGTGTTTAGTATAAGTGTTGTGATTATGAGATTGAGTTTGAGGTTGAATAACCTGTTTACCTAGTCTAATCTCTAATTTCTTAGAGGCAACATGCAACTCATCATATTTAGCAGTAAGACCATTTATTCTACCAGTAGCAATCTTGTACTTGTTTTTCTCTTCAGCAAGTTCTTTATTTAAAGCAGTGATATCATGTGTTTGCTTCTCAATAAGAGATTCGGCATCGTGTAAGCTTAACTTAAGCTTTGATACCTCCTTAGTGTTTTTCGTGGGTGTAGTATTTCTAACATTTTCTAATAAGCATGAAAGTCTACGGATCTCAGCTTCATGAGCCATGATTTTATCCTTAGCATGTTTATATTTGTTAATAACCTTTTTGTGGTCTTCAAGTAGATCACTAAAGGCATCATCTAGTTCATTAAAAGAAAAGTCATCAAAAGAATCATTTACCTTATCTGAAGTTGCCATTAAGTAGACGTTTGCCGTGTCTTACGGAGAGTCCTCTTCTTCGTCTGAATCATTGGCTTCGCTTTCGTGCCAGATGCTAGTGTTGGCATGCTTTCTTGAGGTTGGCTTCTTATACGGCTTTTCATATCTGCTTCCTTTCTTTGCTACAGGACAATCTTTTCTGGCGTGTCCCATCTTCTTGCATCTGCAGCAGGTGGGTTCTTCCTCATCGTCTTTTTGTTCCTTCTTCCTTCGGTTGAAGCTTAGGAACTTCTTGAAAATTTGAACCATGAGTGCTTGATCGTCACCTTCAGAATCGTTATCATCTATTTCCTCTGAAATGGTTCTTCGACGATGAGCTCTTAAGGCAATTTCTTTTTCTTTTGGAGCAGTTTCTTCAAAATCTTTAAAGTCGAGCTCATGCATCATCAGCTTGCCCATCAGAATTTCTAGTGACATAGCCATAAGATTATTTCCTTCGATAATCGTCGTGACCTTGGGGTTCCATATCTTTAGCAATCCTCTTAGCACTTTATGTATCTTCTCATGGTTGGAATATACTTTGCCAAGGGAAGATAGATGTTTGATGATGTCGAGGAATATGGTGAACATCTAAGTAATCGTCTCATTTGGCTTCATTTTGAATGCCTCGTATTCTTGTGTCAGATGGCTGATATTTGATTCTTTAACTTGTGTGGTTCCTTCATTGGAGGAATCTGGTGAACATCTAAGTAATCGTCTCATTTGGCTTTATTTTGAATGCCTCGTATTCTTGTGTCAGACGGCTGATCTTTGATTCTTTAACTTGTGTGGTTCCTTCATGAGTCACCTCCAGAAGCCTCCTCACTTCGTATGAGGTGGAGCATGTAGAGACCTTGTTAAATTCAGTCCTGTCTATTGCACAAAAGAGAGCATTAATAGCCCTAGCATCTAGACTTGCCTGTTTCTTTTCCTGGTTAGAATATTTATCGTGGGGTTTTTCAACAAGAGTCCCCTCAACAGCTATTCTAGCAGGTTTCTTGTGACCATCCATGACGATGGTCCACAGATCAAAGTCTAGAGATTGAGATAAAAACTCATCATAGTTTTCCAATAGGTGTAGTTAGTTCCGTCAAATAGGGGTGGCCTATTTGTGGACTGTCCTTCACCATAGTTGGAAAAGGTAGGTTGTGTGGTTGCCATAGATCAGCTCTTAAGATGTTAATCCAATATAATAGACCAGAGCTCTGATACCAATTGAAGTACGTGTAGGCAACTCTAGAGAGGGGTGAATAGAGTATGTGTCGATAAACCCAATTAAAAATAACTCTATTCAAGTCCACTCAATAGAAATAATAATCAGAGTATAAGTGCAAAATTTAAATAGAGATCAGAGAAGCATACGCAGACACATCAGTTTTTAACCTGGTTTTTCTTGTAGAGGACTAGTCCAGGCATGAAAACTCTAGCTCAGGATTGAAATACACTGAAATAGCGTACAACCACGTGCTTTTACTCAGAAGAGCACGCCAACTTCTTACAGATTTGCGGATGGCAAGACTTGGAATTGTTCAAGTGACTTCTTTTGAAACTCTTGCACACAAACTTCTAGTTGACTCGCACTGAGCACCTTGGGGGCTTGGAAAGTTTTGTGGCTAGTTAGATGAGAAGAGTAAGCTCTTGAATGTATATGCTATAGGAGAAGATAAGATAAGAAGATTGGATGATTGAAAATGAGAGAAATCAAGGCCTATATATACTTGTCCAGAGAGGCAAAGTTCGGCCAGAACTCTGTCACAAATATTCAAATATTGAGCCGTTGGACAACTAGCAAGCAAACCCTAAAAATCAGGTCCTAAAATTAAGCGGGCAGAGTTCGGCCCGAACTCTGTATGGGGTAGAGTTTGGCCCGAACTCTGTCTCCTAGAGGACAAAAAGTTCAAGTGGGCTTTTTAGGCTTGGCAGGTTTTGGAGTTTGTTTGGTGGAGCATGGGTATTAAGTCTAGGGTTGAGATACTCAACGCGACTCAACTTACAATAGCCTAGACTCATAAAAAGTGAAAATACTGACTCAGATAACAAGTAACAGCAGCACTGTCGAAGCAATCGTGGATGATGTCTATCTTGAAGTGATATGTGATGACGTTCTGTTTTGGAGCTTGATGGAGCTTGATGTGTCAAGTTGGATTATAACAGATATCATCTTGTTAATTAACAAGATTAGGTTGACTGCGATATATTTTGGGTCAATAATTTTACTAGTATAGAAATTGTTAACAATAACATTTTATAGATGACCTATCTCAAAATGTCATTAATGATATATTTAGTGTCGGCCCATTAGATACTCGTCATTAATAACTTTATCAATGACGTTAAAAATAATAATGTCATGATAAGTACTATAAGATGACGACTAAAAAGTTAAGGGTGATAAAAATAATTTTGGATGTCATCTTTTGTGTATGAAAAAAATATGTGGGACTAACAATGATATTAAGAGTCAGATTTAGTTTAAACAATGACAAAGACTTACTGTGTGTCATAAAATATTGATTAAAAATTGACATACTATTAGAATGAATCCAGTGTTGATTAGACGCAGAAAGTATTTGCTATTGTTGATTGATTACTTCACAAAATGATTTGAAGCAGAGGCACTGCATTTCTAATACCACCGAGAAGTACATCTAATGTTAAGATTGATCTTATTTTTTAAGTTTTTTTTTGTTTTTTGTCAATTTTTTACTCTTTTTTATATTTTTTAAATTTTTCATATTTTTTTGGTTTTATTCATCTTTAATATTTTTTCACTTTTTTAAGAATATGTTTTATTTTGGTATTTTTTTCCAACTTATTTATTTATTTTATTTTATTTTAAAAAATTTGTTGATTTTTTATTTTATTTATATATTTTTAACTTTATTTTTTCCATTTTTAAATATATTTACCAAATATATGAATATAATTTTTTAAAAATTTAATTACCTAAAATTTGATTGTCGAAAATATAAATTTGTATTGGGTACCAAACGCCCCCCTCTTCATCTATAGGGTCGAACTTTAGTGTGTCCAAACTGTGCCTATTAATTCGATTCCAAAGTGCCATCTTTCTCCAAATTAAACCATTTGTGATGTCCTCGTAGGACTTGGATTCCCCCCTCTCAGTTGCTTTCCCACATAAATATCTCATTTTGTTTCCTCTCAAACCCACTGTCATGACCCGCACCCAGTGTAGGTGCACAAGAAGTGGGTACGTCCAGCCTACGCCACAGTGTCGACGTTAGAACGCTGTTCTAGGTCACTATCTAATCAATAACTCACTTAATTATATAATGTACCTGTCACAACCTCAACCCCGAATGGAGGACAAGTATAAGATACGATAATACTCAATCACAATCTAAGCACGATAAGATAACATAGGAGTCTAACAACTATATAAAACTCAAAACAACAATAACTTAAATAAACTACCAAAATAACAACATCTCAACAATCTCAAGACACCACTTATTACAAAACAAGTTCTAAAAGAGAAACTAAACCATAAACTAGTAATCTATTCCAAGCTCTACTGGTCCTCTAGGCTAGCTGTGAATCTCCAGGTTACCTGTATTATTTTCAACAGGACCAGTCAGGATAGGAACGAGCACAATACATCTCACGCAGTTCATATTATGACAGGAAATGTAAGCATGCTATAGAGTAAGATACATGAAACGCTGAAGAATATACATAAAGTAAAAGAGATGAATGTGAGGAAATATATACTATAAGTAAGGAACTATCAGTGGCTAGTGATGTAGAGTACAAGATAGACATGTGAACGGCTTGATAATAAACATAAAAGTTTTTACATGACTACACTACTTTGGAATTGTTCACGACCATTTATACTTTCCCGTACCCCAATCAATACACAAAGATCCAGACAAGTTATGTTATTATACATGATTTCACATGGAGGCCCATAAATGGGTGCACATGAAGTATACATGAGGGGCTCTGTGAACATAAGAGTACATGAATCACAAGAGTGCACATGAATGGTGAAACACCAGAGTACATGATGAAAGTGAAACGCACATGACATACCGTAACCCGATGCTCCCGAGGGAGATAATATCTCATGAAGGGATCCATATAGTACCAATCCGTGTTAACAACGTGACAGCATCAAGTCAAATAATCTAGAGCATAAATATAAATCCTATCAAGTATGAAACGGTCAGATAATGTACTCACCTGATACCCTGAACAACTGATATGAAAAGATGGCCAACTGGAGTCACAGAGTCCTAGTTAGAGCAATACAGGTTATAAAGAGTTTAATTGATATGGTAATTGAAATTATAATGTAATCTACATGAGACTAAGTCAATCTAGGTCAAAGTCAACTCTTGGCCAACTTTGGTCAACTATAAAGTCAAAATAGGTCAACTCTAGTCAACTGTGGTCAAACTAGCTAGGGTTGGGTCAACAATGGTCAACTAGTCTAGGTTAGTCAATTCTAGGTCTAAACAAACTAAGCCTATGCAAATCAAGTATCCAAAATAGCTACTATCTCATAGCCTAAGTCACTTGCTAAACCAAGCACAAAACTAAACCATAAGCTAACAAGGCACACAAACTTAGTCATATAATGTATAAATATTATATATATATATATATATATATATAAAAAAAAAAAAAAAATATATATATATATAATATATATATATATATAAGGAGAGGAAAAAAAAATATATATATATATATAAGGAGAGGTAAAAGTGTGAGTGATTGTGTGTGTGTGTGTGTGTGTGTGTGTGTTTGGCATGTGTGTGAAAGGATATGTGTTAATGTTCTAAGATTTAGTGATAGGTAGGTGTATGTGACATGGGATACATGGTGTCAAGGGTGTATGAATGCATGTGTGTAAAAGGTTATTGGTTAACTCAGTTGATAGAATTGCATACATACATACTTACATTGCATAAATGCATACATACATACATACATATAATGTATACATACATACATTTCATACATACCTACATACATATCATATATTCATACTTGCATTCATTCATGCACCTATACTGTCACGCCCCAGAACCAGAATACTTGTAAGTAGGGACGGACCAGGCCAGCTACGTATACCAAAGTACTCCAGTACTCCAAAATAACGTATAAGCTGTATAGACATGGGGTTTACTACTACAAACCAACAGTCGATCCTAGGTCAAGCAATCCTAGGTATCTCAATCAGACGTAGTAAACAATGTACAAGAAGTAAGATCAACTGGAATAGAAAATAGTAAACCGTCCCAAACTATCATATATCAATGATCATGAAGCTAGTAATACAGAGTAAAGACTAGCAAGAGTAATAGTCATACATGATAAGCTCTAGCTATAGTCTAGAATACGCAAATCATGTTTTGGCCCGTAGGCTAAATGTCAAGTCCAAAACACGAGCTAAACACGTGCTCGAAGGCTAAACGCCGCAAAAGAATAATGTACATAACTAGTGGGAGAATGAAATAGAAAATCTACTAAGGTACTCTGGTGCTCTGGATAATCACCAACGAGTGGAAGGTACGGAAGATCCTCTGGGATCCTCTATCAGATCTGGCCAAACAAAACCAGTAGGGTCAGACCCCCAATAGCAAGTACCACAAAGGAAGCCAAACTATGAACTAAAACCAGCATGCAAATCATAGCAACGGATAGAGACAGAAATAAGTAAAAGAAAATCGAGACTCGTGCGCTACCAATGCACTTATCCCGAGAATAGAAAAGACAATAAGTAAAGCAACATGTAGCATAAAGTAATGGACATGTGACATAATGTAAACTGTGGATGTGAGCATGTAAGATAACTGGAACATGTAAGATAACTAGAACATGTGAGCATGTAGGCTAATTGGAACATGTGAGCATGTTAGGTAACTGGAGCATATGAGCATGTTAGATAACTTGGACATGTGAGCATGTTAAGTAACTGGAGCATGTTAGGTAACTGGAGCATGTGAGCATATTAGATAACTGGAGCATGTGAGCATATTAGATCTATATAGAACGACAAATGAAAAGATGACTTAGGAACTAATCAGGGACCCAAGTTACAACCCGTAAACCAAACAAGGACCGGGGTTGTAATGCTTCTCCTGAACAGAACTTTAGTATTTATTCATTTATCGGCAAAAGTAAAGCGTAAACAAAGATGTATTGAAAATAAACAAATCCGGACACTGCCTAGACAAACTAGAGTACTAGACTGGACCCCATACAATAGTCACGGCCAAGCAATGAGTACGTCTTTATACATTAGCTTAATAGGGTTGTCACAATCCTAATTACTAACAAATGCAAGTATGAGAAATCCAAGTCCAATTACCTTCCTGCTGCTACCTGAATGATCCAAGCCAAATGAGCAATGGTATATAGAGGATACATTGCCCAGGAGACAAATGTATCCTATAGTAGTGGTACATCGCCCGGGAGACAAATGTACCACTAAGACATATAATAATGGGTACATCACCCAAGAGACAAATGTAGCCGGTGCAACACTCGACGGTGCGCTGGAAGTGTGCTCATCATGACAGATAGCTCCAAATCCCATGTATATATATATATAATGTCAAGACCAAAGGGGCAACAGGTAACTGGAAAATTCTCAATGATCTAAGTAATCAAGCTAGTTGTTTAGTCCTTAACATTTTCTTGTTGGATTCTGGGTGTGGCATTCCGCAGAATCCATCATAGACATGAGACGTGCAAGACTGGACAAAAATGAGAATGTGCATCATAACAAGCCACAACAAGAAGATATAATAAACAAGAATCTAGGAGTGCGCTATGACGAGCCACTATAGGGAGTGCGTCATTACAGGCCACTATCATGTAAGCAAAGAAGGACATGTATCATGAGTGCACCACGACGGGCCACTATCTAGTAAGCAAAGAAGACATGTAAGAAGAGTGCGCCACGACGGACCACTATCATGTAAGCAAAGAAGACATGTAAGGAGAGTGCGCCACGATGGGCCACTATCATGTAAGCAAAGAAGATATGGCAACAATTTTCATAGCTTGTAAGAAAGAATCTATCAAAAAGACATATCATGGCATGTGGGAAACAATAATTAAAGCTAAGTACATTTCATAGAAAAATGATTGAACATGTGCTAGTGTCAAGTGTATATAGGGTGTACAATTATTCTCTAACTATGCAAGATCATCTTATCATGTTAAGAAATCATTACAATCGAAGAAGTTATCAAAAACGGACAAAAATGGGCAGAAACGGGCAAAAACAGACTAAAATGGCATAAAACGGCATACCAACGGTATACAGCGGCATACCGGCCTAAAGACAGAAAGTTTTTGGTGCAAAAATTGGCATACCATTGGAATACACCGGCATACCGTCGGTATACCGGTTTTTCAAACAGCAACAAAATCCAGATTTTTGCCAAAACTTGTTTCGGCCATAAAAACTTCGTTTTAAATCAAAATTCAGATTTTCAAAAGTTAAAATTGCATAGAATTAAATTTCCTACAACATGGAACTATTAGATTTCAAAAATGCAAAGATTTGATCGATCAATATCTCAAAATACTCCCAAAAATAGGTTTTTGGGGCACCGAAACGGGTTCCGATTGCCACCAAACTCAAAATCCATGATATACAAAATATGTGAGGCCCTCATATATGTATATGTGACAAAGATCCATGTTGGTAACACTAGCATCACTCTTGATACCAAGTTTTCTACTAAGTCCATTTTGGGTTTTAACAGAAAATCAAAACCTTGCTTAAATAAATTTTGGAAACATGCATATATACGAGAATCATAAGAAAAACATATTTTAGAAAAGGAGTTTAGAACAATTCTAAGTATTTACTACCAAGGAAAATTTGACAACAAAAATATTTTTGTTCAAGATTTGGCAAGATGTACTTGCCTAGGTTAAGCTCCAAGCCTAATCTTCTACTCCTCCTCCTAGGGGAGACACCACACCTAAGGCCTCAAGGCCAAGATCTTGGCAAGCTCCAAGGGGGAGAGAAGGAAAGAAGAAATGAAGAGAGATTGAAGAGAATAAAAAGAGAGAGGAGAGAGAAAGTGAAATGGTATATATAGAAGGGGGAATTAATCTTAACCATTGGATGGTGATCTATGTGAAGATCTAAGTTAATCCTAGCCATCCAAACAAAACCAAATATCTAATGGATAAAAGGGTGCATCTACACTATTCACGAAAATATCTAAATACTATTCATCAAAATATCCAAAACACTATTCACGAAAATATCGGAAACACTATTCATAAAAATATCTGAAATCAAAAATATCTAAAATATGGAAAATCTGCCCGGACAGTATGCCGTCGGTATACATCGGTATACTGGCGGTATGCCGGCCAAGAAGAAAATCTATAAGTTAGAAAAAATTTTAAAGCATTACGAAAACCAAGAAAATACGAAATACACTACAAAATACGTATCCGTATATAAATACTGATACTGTGAGACGATTCTCACATATACATACATACATAGATGTATACATACATATTTAAATACATTATATACATGCATATTTTATATTCATATATGCATACTCTATATTATATTACATTCATTCCTGCATACATGCATACATATAATATATGCATACAAACTCATATATTTAACTCAAAATATATGTGAATATATATTACATTACCTTAACACATATATATATCATTCATTCATATCCCATATACATGCATACTTCAGTTCATGCATTATATCCATTCACATATCATTAAGTTGTATACATATACTTATTTTTATTACATACATGTCATTCATGCATATTACATACTTACATGTATCAATACATTTTATACATTGTATACAACATGTAAAAATAGAAGAGGAAAAAAGGGAAAAAACTGAAATGGAAAGGGAAGGGAAGAAAAAATGTAAGGAAAATGAGAAACAGTGGACATATACATGCTTGTATCATATATTCTACATTACCATACATGCTATCATTATATATTGCATTACATTATGTATATATTATGCATTCATATCTATCATTACATGTATACCTTGCATTCGTATCTAGCATTCATTATATACTTTCATGCATACATTGTATATTATTCTTTCATTCATGTATTTATGCATTGCTTACATACATTACATTGATTGCATTCCTACATGCTTGCATTCAACCATATATATACATTAATATAAAAAGGATACATATCATATATATATCATTTCATTCATCTGACATATCATGCATTACATACTTATATTCATTTAATATCCATACTACATAGGCTCATAGGTTACATAAAATGCCTATGTCGTATAGTAACTCTTCTACCTAAAACCAATATTGTACCAATTGGGCCTTCACTAAATTCTAGAATTAAAGTTTGTCATAGCCCTTTGTGTTAGCTTTTTGAAACTTTAAATGGATCGCATTTTCGTATCCGGAAGCTCCCAGAATCGTAAAAATACCAAAACGCATTCGTCTTTCGTACAGCTGACACTCAAACAGTTCTATAGAAAGTTCTAGAACGATTTTGGCTTATTAAAATATTTATTTGGAAAGCTAATTTCGATACGGTTCTTTTAAAAAAAGGGAGATTAATCGGAGTTCTAAGCTAAAAGTTATGATATTTCTAAGTTGCTTTGGTTAATAAAAATGTGGATGAATATTATGACGAATTTGAGTTATTTTGGACAAAAAAACACAAGTAGGCCAAGATACTTGGATACCAACATAGGTATCTAAATGAAACTCATTCTAACCATCCTAACTAAGATCAATCCACTCTCTAACCATTCCAAAACTGAATTTAAATATCTATTTAAACTATTAGCATGCATACACATGAGGTGTCCTAATTTGGGATCTATCAAGTAGGACACAAGACACATATCTAAAATCCTCAAGAGAGCTCCAATGGCCTCAAATTTGAATCTAAATAGGGTACATGCATGGTGGTGGATCCTATGGATTCAAAACTAACTAATATGCATAGAAAATCAATTTAGAGGGTTGGTTTTACCTATTGGGAGTGGAATCCCAATGATACTCCCAAGGACACGGCTCCGACACGAAGATCTTCCAAAAATGACACTCCTTCTTGCACTTTGCAACAAATCTTTGCTAGCACCCTCCCTTGGTAGTATAAAAAGGTTGGATGGAAGTTTTGGTGGAGGGATGTAAGGATTTGGAGATCAAATCAAAGAGGGAAGCTCTCTAATTTAGGGAAGAACACTTTGTGAAGGAAAAGAGGCAAGATGGAATGAAATGAAAGGAAGGGAGGCTAACCTACCTATAGTGGCTGCTATTAAACCCTATTTGGGCCTTGGAGGAAAACCCATTAAGGCCTCAACTAGTCCTCTTGGTTAATTTTAAGTTAGGTTCAAGTTTGGGATCAAAATGGTTAAATTTAAGCCTCTAACTTAACCGATCTAACAAGTGGGATTAGTCTAAACTCACTAAATTAATTAGTAGGGTTTGTGGGCCATAACTAACTAATCTTGGTATCCCGTCTACAGTCCAAGCTACCGGGGTCACTAACACAAGTCGGAACGAAATGAAACTCAAACTCGACTAAACAAATCCTGTAAAATCAATATTAAAATATAAAAATTTCCAAAATATTAAAATATAAAAAATGACCAAAATCACAATACATCAATTTAAATATTATTAGAATTATATAAAATTCACCAAATAATCAAAATCCTAAATTATTCAAAAGTCACAAAATGACCAAAATACCCTTAGCCTAAAAAGTTGTAAATAGTCATTCTAATCACATGGTTAGGTCCCTATGGTCATGGTTAGTCTCTAGGCTCAACAGTTCTAGGGTTCACTAGCTAACATATCAAAATTATAATTCACCAAATTTAAATAGTATTAAATTAATTAAAAATTCCCATAAATTATAAATCCTATTATTAAATAATAAACTTTTACAAAAGTTCAAAATTATTCTCATTTTAGAAAAGTTGGTGTTACAAGTCTACCCTCCTTAGAAAATTTTGTCCTCAAAATTAAGATGGTCGTACTTCTTCTAGAGTCTCGTCCCCAACAATCATGGTCATAGAAGCTTATCTAAATCATACAATTTGAAAGAATAACATACAGGGTCATGGCAGACAATATCAGTCTGAGGTCTCATCTTGCTATACTAGCTATACTATAGCACAAGGCATTCACAAGGTATCAAAACATACAAGCAAGGGGTGTAACAAAATATCACAGAAGACATGCTAAAGTCTAGGCCGAAAACTCACCTCAAATTAGGTCTGGTGACTAAAACTCCCTCCTAGAAGCAGGGCCTAAATTCCCAAGAAATTTCTCATGAATCATGCTCTTATTAAAACTCTTATTCCTTCTTTCTGATCTTACTCCCCCTTATCCACTTAATCATCCCAAAAATTTAAATTTCTACACCTTGTCCTAACTTGGATCCAAAATCTCTAGATCAAAGTCTATAAAATCCTCGAACTTGTTCAAATCACTATCCTCGAATTTATTCGAAGCTAATACTACTATGTCATGCAGGAACTTATTCTTTATTATAAAATTGACCTTCATATTTCCTTCACGTACACCTTCAAATATTATTCTTCTTAAATTTTAAAACCTCCACAAAATCTTTAAATTTCTCCATAACCCAAAATCCTTGTGTTCATTCTGTCCTCTTACCAACATCTTATTCAATTTTGGTATCATCATCGCTTCATAGTTACATTCTCTTCTCCATTTATAAATTCCTAAATTTAGCATCACAATCTTAAGTGAAATATCTCAAGAATCAATAACCTAAAATTATTCATGTCCACAAAATAAACCGACCACGAATATCCTTGTTGTTTCTAAAGTACACCTATGAAATATCACTGTTCTAACCATCAATATATCCTACTATCCTTCTGGTGAGCCGGAGGGGTCACTACCTCCTGAGCAGACTAACATCCTATATGAAACTGATAGTCAAAATCAACAGTGATTTAACTATAAGGGTTACTAGTCTAATGTCAACTAGACTACCATACCTAAGAATAAGTTCTAATACAAGCTATCAAACTATTAAACTATGAAAGAGTTATAACTAATGAAGTTCTACAAAGAATTAGACTAGTTATTTGAAGTTATCCCTACTCCTAAGTTAAGTGATGATGAAACAAAACAATTTTTTTTTGAAAAAGACTGAAATGAAAGGTATAGATGATATGTTCAAAACTCCTCCCAATATACAATCTGATAATCATATGGTCTGTCCAAATCGTCATACTCCTTCTAGGTCAAACCCCCAGCAATCAAGGTCAAGAAAATTCTATCTAAAGCATGCAAAACATGATTCCTACTGGTCGTGATATCATAGTCTCGAACAGGTCACTATACTATCTATCGCAGCACAATACACCTGACAGGTACTAATGGAATCACACAACAAGATGGAAAAGAAGGACAAACCTGCTAACTCGTCGCTCATAGCGTCGGTCTCCACAACCGTCAGTGCAAAAGTCCTGCCCCTCTAGGGTATATCCCTTTGATGGTGCGGGGCATGGTGCTACGCTACAGGTGGCCTAGATCCCTCTATCTAATCAATAAATTAAGCAACATCCATGCTGATATCCTATTCAATACTAGGGCACCATCTATATGGTATCTATTCTGCAATCTGATAATCGTACCCGTCTATTTAGAACCATGTTACCAGAATCCTCGTTACGCCAGTAAGTACAACAACGATAATCCATAGAGTCTACAACTAAAGTACATACCTCTAGAATCATGGTATTTAAAATTTTCGTATTGTCGCTAGCTTGGCTACGAAAACTTTAAATTCCCACACCCGAGAAATACATCCAAAATCAGACTCTATCTCATCGCCAAACCAGCTAATATGGCTGTAGAAGACTCTAGATTCCATGACTAAGGCAACCTAGCCCATAATGTTATCTTGGTGGAAAATCAAGTCAATAATGAATACCAAGAATCAAATTCAACGATGAACAAGGAAGTAGACAAAAATTGTCGAAATCGAATTTCGAGATAGTTTATAATGAGATTCTCAAGGGTCATCCCAGAAATCTTCTTAAGTAGTCCTAAATGTGATTGAGTACTCTCTCAACTAAAGTCTATTTCTTATCTCTTACTGCAGGCGTGCAGCAGTACAACTAATCGTCGTACTACCATGACTTCGTACTAATACGAATCTCGACCTGTATAGGCCACTACTAAAAATATGTCACGACCCGCACCCAGTGTAGGGGCACAAAAAGTGGGTACGTTCAGCCTACGCCACAGTGTCGGCTGTAGAACGCTATTCTAGGTCACTATCTAATCAACAACTTACGCAATTATATAATGTACCTGTCACAACCTCAACCCCGAATGGAGGATAAGTATAAGATACGATAATACTCAATCACAATCTAAGCACGATAAGATAACATAGGAGTCTAACAGCTATATAAAACTCAAAATAACAACAACTTAAATAAACTCCCAAAATAACAACATCTCAACAATCTCAAGACACCACTTATTACAAAACAAGTTCTAAAAGAGAAACTAAACCATAAACTAGTAATCTACTCCAAGCTCTGCTGGTCCTCTAGGCTAGCTGTGAATCTCCAGGTTACCTGTAATATTTTCAACAGGTCCAGTCAGGACAGGAACGAGCACAATACATCTCAGGCAGTTCATATCATGATAGAAAATGTAAGCATGCTATAGATTAAGATACATAAAACGCTGAAGAATATACATGAAGTAAAAGTGATGATTGTAAGGAAATATCTGCTATAAGTAAGGAACTATCAGTGGCTAGTGATATAGAGTACAAGATAGACATGTAAACGGCTTGATAATAAACATGAAAGTTTGTACATGACTACACTACTTTGGAATTGTTCATATGGCCATTTATACTCCCCGTACCCCAATCAATACATAAAGATCCAGACAAGTTATGTTATTGTACATGATTTTACATTGGGGCCCATAAATGGGTGCACATAAAGTATACATGAGGGGCTCTGTGAACATGAGAGTACATGAATCACAAGAGTGCACATGAATGGTGAAAGCACCGAAGTACATGATGAAAGTGAAACGCACATTACATGCCGTAACCCGATGCTTCCGAGGGGGATAACATCTCATGAAGGGATCCATATAGTACTAATCCGTGTTAACAATGTAAAAATATCAAGTAAAGTAATCTAGAGCATAAATATAAATTCTATCAAGTATAAAACAGTCAGAGAATATACTCGTCTGATACCCTGAACAGCTGATATAAAAAGATGGCTAACTGGAGTCATAGAGTCCTAGTTAGAGCAACACAGGTTATAAAGAGTTCAATTTATATGGTAATTAAAATTATAATGCAATCTACATGAGTCTAAGTTAATCTAGGTCAAAGTCAACTCTTGGTCAACTCTGGTCAACTATAAAGTCAAATTAGGTCAACTCTAGTCAATTGTGGTCAAACTAGCTAGGATTGGGTCAACAATAGTTAACTAGTCTATGTTAGTCAATTTTAGGTCTAAATAAACTAAGTCAATGCAAATCAAGCATCCAAGATAGCTACTAACTCATAGCCTAAGTCACTTGCTAAACCAAGCATAAAACTAAACCATAAGCTAACAAGGCACACAAACTTAGTCATATAATGTATATATATTATTCACATTCACATATTCATATACATAGATATATATATATAGGAAAGCTATATATATAGGCACACACACACACACACACACACACACACACACACACACACACACACACACATATATATATTACATATATATATATATATATATATATATATATATATATATATATATATATATATATATATATATATATATATAGAGAGAGAGAGAGAGAGAGAGAGAGAGAAGGAGAGGTAAAAGAGTAAGTGATTGTGTGTGTGTGTGTTTAGCAAGTGTGTGAAAGGATATGTGTTAATGTTCTAAGATCTAGTGATAGATAGGTGTATGTGACATGGGATACATGGTGTCAAGGATGGGTTAAATCAGTTTATAGAAATGCATACATACATACTTACATTGCATACATGCATATATACATATCATGTATACATACATACAATGTATACATGCCTACACACATATCATATATACATACTTGCATTCATTCATGCACCTATACATACATACATATTTGAATACATTATATACTTGCATATATTATAGTCATATATGCATACTCTATATTATATTACATTCATTCCTGCATACATGCATACATGTAATATATGCATACAAACTCATATATTTAACTCAAAATATATGTGAATACATACATTACATTACCTTAACACATATATATATCATTCATTCATATCCCATATACATGCATACTTCAGTTCATGCATTATATCCATTCATATATCATTAAGTTGCATACATATGCTTATTTTTATTACATATATGTCATTCATGCATATTACATACTTACATGCATCTATATATTTTATACATTGTATATAACATGTAAAAATAGAAGAGGAAAAAAAGAGGAAAAACTGAAATGGAAAGGGAAGGAACGAAAAAATGTAAGGAAAAGGAAAAACAATGGACATATATATTCTTGCATCATATATTCTACATTACCATACATGCTATCATTATATATTGTATTACATTATGTATACATTATGCATTCATTTCTATCATTACATGTATACCTTGCATTCGTATCTAGCATTCATTATATACTTTTATGCATACATTGTATATTATTCTTTTATTCATGCATTTATGCATTGCTTATATTACATTGATTGTATTCCTACATGCTTGCATTCAACCATATATATACATTAATATAAGGAAGATACATATTATTGCATTCATCTGACATATCATGCATTACATACTCTACATTTATTTAATATCCATACTACATAGGCTCATAGGTTACACAAGATGCCTATGTCGTATAGTAACTCTTCTACCTAAAATCAATACTGTACCAATTGGGCCTTCACTAAATTCTAGGATTAAAGTATGTCATAGCCCTTTGTGTTAGCTTTCCGAAACTTTAAATGGATCGCATTTTCGTGTCCGGAAGCTCCCAGAATCGCAAAAACACCGAAACGCATTCGTCTTTCGTACAGCTGACACTCAAACAGTTCTACAGAATGTTCTAGAACGATTTTGGCTTATCAAAATATATATTTGGAAAGCTAACTTCAATACGGTTCTTTAAAAAAAATAAAAGATTAATCGGAGCTCTAAGCTAAAAGTTATGACATTTCTAAGTTATTTTGGTTAATGAAAACGTGGATGAATATTATAACGAATTTGAACTAGTTTGGACAAAAGAAACACATGTAGGCCAAGTTACTTGGATACCAACATAGGTATCCAAATGAAACTCATTCTAACCATCCTAACTAAGATAATCCACTCTCTAACTATTTTAAAACTGAATTTAAATAGCATACATACATACACATGGGGTATCCTAATTTGGGATCTATCAAGTAGGACACAAGACACATGTCTAAAATCCTTAAGAAAGCTCCAAATGGCCTCAAATTTACATCTAAATGGGGTACATGCATGGGGGTGGATCCTATGGATTCAAAACTAACTAATATGCATAGAAAATCAATTTAGAGGGTTGGTTTTATCTATTGGGAGTGGAATCCCAATGATACTCCCAAGGACACGGCTATGACGCGAAGATCTTCCAAAAAGGACACTCCTCCTTGCACATTGCTCCAAATCTTTGCTAGCACCCTCCCTTGGTAGTATGAGAAGGTTGGATAGAAGTTTTGGTGGAGGGATATAAGGATTTGGAGATCAAATCAAAGAGGGAAGCTCTCTAATTTGGGGAAGAACACTTTGTGAAGGAAAAGAGGCAAGATGGAATGAAATGAAAGGAAGGGAGGCTAACCTACCTATACTGGCTGCCATTAAACCCGATGGGAAAAGCCCAATAAGGCCTCAACTAGTCCTCTTGGTTAATTTTAAGTTAGGTTCAAGTTTGGGATCAAAAGGGTTAAATTTAAGCCTCTAACTTAACCAATATAACAAGTGGGATTAGTCTAAACTCACTAACTTAATTAGTAGCATTTGTGGGCTATAACTAACTAATCTTGGGATCACATCTACAATCTAAGCTACCCGGGTCACTAACAAAAGTCGGAATGAAACGAAACTCAAATCCGACTAAACAAATCCCGTAAAATCAATATTAAAATATAAAAATTCCCAAAATATTAAAATATAAAAATGACCAGAATTATAATACATCAATTTAAATATTATTAAAATTATCTAAAATTCAACAATTAATCAAAATCTTAAAAGTTCTAGGGTTCACTAGCTAACACATTAAAATTATAATTCATCAATTTTAAATAGTATTAAATTAACTAAAAATCTCCATAAATCATAAATCCTAATATTAAATAATAAACTTTTATAAAAGTTCAAAATTACCCTTATTTTAGAAAAGTGGATGTTACACCCACAACCATCCCAGTTCCAGTCCCTAACCTTCCTTATCGAGTCCTCCCGTGGAAACTCCCAGTCGACTTCTCCAGTCGATTGTCACCAGCACCGTCGATGCCTCCTCATCTTCTGGTTGATTTCTCCTCCGGCATCCCTATCGACGCGAATCTGAAACACAATAACGTCGTAATAGGTTCCTCACATGGATTCTCTTTATTGCCACCAATGGTTTCTCGGCATGAGGAGAAGATCGAGTCCCTGGTCGGATCCGTGTACAATGGTTCTTCCCAATCTCGTCTCTATCCTGATTATGATAAAGTAGGGTTTCTGATGTTGAATCGTTGGGGTGGATGCCACGGATGCATTTAAAGAGGGTGTTCTTGGTTTATGCCAACATCGTGCACATGCAGTGGTCCATGCATAGCATGTCACCGTTGAGGAACAGCCATCCACAATCATCCAGCGAAAGGAATGAGTTCTGGTCGTGCATAATGACATCGTTACTAATTACGAGGTCCGTACATAGATGTAATTTATAGTTTTCATCAAAAGTAAGTAAGAAAAATTTAGATCCACTTTTTTATGTCCTTATTAATCATGATGATAATAAAGTATTGCATAAGCGAGAATCAATAAAGTTTGGAGCAGCTATCCTAATTCCTGTAGATATTTATGGATATTTTAGTATCATTTTTCAACCTAATGAAATGAAGCAGTGGAGAAATGCATCGACATATATCTAGAGCTGTGGGAATTACTAATGCTGCTCATACTATAAGCATTGCCTCTCTTCTTGCTTCAACTATATCTAAAGCTATTTTTACAAGTATGCAAAAATAATTGACTATTCATTTTAATTCAAACTAATGAAGCTACAGAAACTATTGAACAAAGAAACAACATAATGATATTAATGATTGAATTAAAATTTTCTTAAAACAAAGTGTAACTTAAAGATCCTTGAAAGATAATTAAAAATCTCTTCATAAATACCTTTATGCACGTGTGTGTGTGTATGTGTTTTATCCAACTGCTAAATTATTACGCCCCAGATCCAGAATACCGGAGAGCGGGGGAATGACTCAGCCAGCTACGCATTACGAATAGATGAATACCGTATAATATGATCAATGTTGTCTACTAGACAATGGGGTACAAACTTCATACAAGTCTCACTAGGGTTACTCAACATCTATTGTCTCAATCATTCAAACAAGAAGCAGTAGTATAGAACATATAAGATAAAGCAATAAGGCGTCCCAAACGCTCAATCAAAATGTTCTGAAGATCTGGCTTTACAAAACATAGCCAGATGACATAGCAAGGTATACACAATCGTTATCAGCTGCAGTCTGATTTAGTCATAATTATGTAAAAGCAAGTACAAGACAGTCCGACTAACATGTGGGTGCCAAGCGACAAAAGTAAAGTAAGCAGTAAAACGAGTAGGGAAGCAAGGAACCCACTCATGTCCTCCAGCGGCCATTCTCATAGTACTAACTGTTTCACTTAACAAAATGCCTGGAAATCAGATTTTGAAAATAAAACGAGAAAAAGTACAAGAAGTACAAATTTGATTCTGGGAAGTATTGCTATGGAAGTCTGATCTGTAAATGATCACTTTGTTCCTTGGACCATACGATGATGATGAAGATCACTGCTAGAAGATCAACAATTGGAAGAACTAAGTCACCAGAAAGGTATCGACGCACTTGGGCACTGATGGCGAGGCCGAATGCTTTCCTGCTTTGCTTCACTCTGTTCTGGAAGAAAAGTTGAAGAAGAATGCTCTGAAAAATCAAAATCTCTAGGCTCTGATCTGTATGTATTCTCTCCTTTATCTCTGTGTGTCTCCCCGTTCTGTCTCATATGAGAAAAATTAGTTTATTTATAGACTTGGGCTCCTGTGCGTAAAAACTTAGCAAAAGTTTTGTCTCTACGCTAACAACTGCCACTCATGATTGAAGTCACCCTCTGCATACGTTGACACGTGTCCCATCATTTCAATAAAAATAGGATGCACGTATACACGTTCTTCGAGATGTGTGGCATGAAAGCCATCTAGGCAAACCACGTTCTGAATTGGTGAAGAAGAATATGGCGTAAAAATAACCCAAATATACCCTAAGCGTAAAGTGGTAGACTAGGCGTAAAATAGCCCTGACATGGACTTCTCGCGTAAAGTGGTTGTTAAATAACCTTGAGCGTAAAAGTAGCCCAAATAAACCTTACGCACACGTCAACTTTTGAGCGTAAAAACTCGTATAGTCTCCGTGCGTAAAAGAAGCCATATTATGAGCGTAAAAATAGCTCAGTCCACATACTAAACGACAAATTGGTCTCTGTGTAAAATAAATTCCTTCGAATTCTGTGATATATGCCATCATTAAATATTCATGTCAGACTTTGCATTAAATGCAAGACTTGACAGCTTTATCCAGCGTAAAAGTGGCTAGCCTGTCTTAGGCGTAAAACCATTAGCTTAGACCCGGGCGTAAATTGATTAGCCTGCTTCAGGCGTAAAGTGATTAGCCTCTCTTTGGCGTAAAGTAGTTCAATTTGAATGGAATGATCCATCTCTTTGACTCATTCTTATGAAGTACTTTTTACGCTCCTACAAGACCCCCTTCAAAGTTTTTAAATATCTTCAAAATTTGAAACACTTTGAACAGAAGCGTAAAAGTTGAGATTTGACCAGTCAGCGTAAAATTTGGGATACTCAACAGTCATCCGCGTAAAAGTGGGGATATCCAACAGTCGGCGTAAAAATCAAGAAATGGTGCCGGTCAATACTTAACTGTCATAATGAATTTTCTTTTCGAAACTTTTGAATGCTTTTTCATCTTCCGGAGTTTGCATTAATAATGAGCAATTTCCCATAAAGAATATGAAAAATTAATTTAATTGTATAAATAAGGAGAAATTCTTCATCCTTGCTATTCATCCTCATATTGTCATGGCACCAAAGAAAGAGATTAACAACAAAGAGGCTCCGAGCTCCAGGATTGATTTTGAGCGGGTACGCAACTTTATAGAGTGCTTCGGAGTGACTCCAGCTGTCTTTAATCGTATCTATGGTGGTCCCTCAACTGCGTATGAGGGATCAGGAGATGCAGAAGCGTTTCTTAATCTGATGCGTCGCTTCGGGATTCGCAACATGCACGACTTAGATGCCTCCCTTCGTCAGCCCAACGAAGGAGAGAAAAATAATGTAGAAGTGTTGTCTATGTATTGCGACTCTTTTATCTGTAGGGGTCCACTCCCCTTTTTTTTATAAATAAAATCTTGATATTGATCTCCTCTATTGGTACATAGAATCGTTCAACACTTCTTTAACTGCATTTATGATTGTTTATTCTCAAGAGAAACAAAACAACACGTGGCATCTACCTTGCGGTCATGAGCACCTTTTTAGTAGGATCTTTCCCGAAATAGACTCATGCCAACCGTTTCCTCAACCCTTATAAATAGCGGAGTTAAAGAATGTTTTATACATTCTCATTCTCATTCTTTCGAAGAATAGCTTCTAGCAAATAATGATGCTTTCCGATGTTGTCTCTCTGTACGCCCGGTCGACAGACGTTGATTCAACAATTCTCAGAGCTGAATTATCTGACCTCAATGGTAAGTTTAATTCGTAAAACAATCGTCTGCCTTTGAACTTTTTTTGTCGAAAACAGATGCCCATGAGTGTAAATCCTTAACAGACGTAGAATCTTATAGGTAAGATGCACGGGCGTAAAAGCCTTGTTGAATAATATGCTCATGAAACATTAGCGTAAAAGCCTTATTGAATGAGGTGCATATGAAACAATGGCGTAAAAAGCCTTTGTTGAATAGGGTGCACATGAGACACGGGCATAAAAGCCTTGTTGAGTAAGGTGCGCGAGCATCAGTCTTTAATTGATCAGTAAGTGGCTGATAATAAAAATTTTTCTGTTGTTTTCTGTAGAAGCTTGGCTGAAAAACTTTTTCAGAACCGGTATTGGCAACTTTAACGCTGTGAGGAGTATTCTTCTGACATCAGCATCAGGAAGCTCATGCACTTTTGATGCGCAAATCAGACAACTCAAAACTTTTCGTGGGATAAAAGGGTCTTCCTCAGATGGTAGGAAGAGCCTTTATACACGAAAAGTTGGATGGTAGAGTCAACTCTATCTCGAGAAATTGGGTAGTAGAGTTCCTTTCACGGCAGGACTAGGAATTGTATCCCAATGCTGGATACATTCCTATCTCCTCTAAAATGCCGCCATTCCTCCACCAATTGTATTGGCAGCAACACGTCTTCGGGCTGCCATACTCTGGGATTCTCCTCTCGTCTGAGAGAGAAGACCAGAGTTTGATTCCTTCTGTTCTGGTCGCCATTGAGGCTCAGACAGTAAGGAATTGACACCAACAACGAATTCGATGAAGAAGATCTAAAGAAGAAATAGATCTCGATTAGGTCATCGTTGTTGTATAGAATGAAAATCCAAGATGTAATAGATTTCCATTATGATTTGTAAGAAAGTCTAAGAAATATAATAGACTTTTATGATGAAATAGAAATAATGAATCTTCTATACTCAATGATTTGTATCTATCCAGAAGTAGTATGGACATAATAGATAATAAAGTCTTATTTTCTGTTTAGAGTATACAATACTATCAGAGGTATTATGGACATGACAGCATGTAAGAACTCAAAGAAAAAGTAGATTAATATCTATGCAGAGGTCAAATGGATTTGATAGATAAGAAAAGAAAGCAGATTTAATATTTATTCAGAGGTTTATAAGAACGTGATAAATAATAAATCCAATTTTCTATACCAATGGGTAAAACAGAAGATCAAAATTTCTCTCCGAAGAGACGAGTAATCAGCTTAACCAAACCTTGGTGGATGGGGATTAAAAAGACAGATGTCACTGAGGATATATGCCAATATGGAATGAACCGACATAACTTTCAAGAAAAGAAAGAACAATTCAATTCCATAAGTAAATGAATGAATCTGATGTAATGAACGGACAAGCCTTTCCGGGAATGAAAGATTATTTTCAATTTCAAAGACCGGTTCATTAATAGATCTCTCCTATTAAATAGGTGAGAAATCTTTGTAACTTTTCATTCTTATTTCCACTCCTCTATTGGAAATGTCTTCCAAGGATATGCAGCAAAAGAATAAAGTCTCCAAGAAAGTTGAGGACATCATTGAGACGTGCCCCATTGAACCAATTGTATCAGGTCCAACCGAAGTAGGCGAAAGATCTTCTACGCCCGAGCCACCACAAGACATCCTCGCTTTCTTAGTAGAGCCAGGGAAAACTCCTGAAGAAGAAGCACTGAGGATGACTGTCTGTAAGTTTTTTATGAACTCAGGCAACGATGCCTTCGATGCATTGGCCGACTATATATTTAATAAGGAAGGCAGTAGTCCTCGTCCTTAATCCTTTGTTCAGAACAAAAATAATAATAAAAGAAATTATATTTTCATTCTGTCCTCCCTTTTTTTATACATAGTACTTCTTAAGAAATTTGCCATTGATTGGCATCATGAGTAGATCTCCATTAGGCTTTGATAACCGATAAGCGCCATTAGAAAACACTGTCTCAATTACATAAGGACCTTCCCATTTCGCTTGGAATTTTCCCTTACTTTTGTGAGTCATAATCATCGGTCTTCGAACGACTAATACCAACTCGCCAATCTTGAATACCCTCTATTTAACTTTACGATTGAAAGTTCGAGATATACGGGCTTGATATAGCTCAATATGCTGTTGTGCTTGAAGACGCTTCTCGTCCAATCCTTCAAGTTCTTGGAGTCGTAAACGATTATTGTTCTCTATAGTTAGCTCATTAGCAATAGCTATTCGTAGAGATGGAATCTGGATTTCCAAGGGAAGAACAGCCTCACATCCATAAACCAATAAAAATGGTGTAAAACCAGTAGGAGTCCGGGCTGTTGTTCGATAACCCATAAACATTCTCCAAGTTTCTCATTCCAATCACGTTTATTAGAAGAGACAAACTTTTTGAGATGTTTAATGATAATCTTATTGAAGGCTTCGGCTAAACCATTAGCAGCTGTATTATAAGCCGTAGAAGCCAGATTTTGAATTTGGTTCTTATCACAGAACCGATAAAATGCCTGACTGGCAAATTGTGGACCATTATCATGAATTATTCGTTGAAGAATCCCGAAGCAATAAATGACATGATGTTTGATGAAGCTGATCACATTAGATGTCTTCACTTCAGCAAGGGGGACTGCTTCTGCCCACTTAGAAAAGTAATCGGTTATAGCTAATATGAACCGATGTCCTTTAATAGAAGGAGGGTTAATAGGACCAATGACATCCATACCCCAAGCTTCGAAGGGCCAAGAAGCTGTTGTAGGATGTAGAAATTCAGAGGGTTGGTGAATAAAATCGGCATAAATCTGACATGCTTTACACCTTCTGGCGTAATCTACAGCATCTGCTATCATGGAAGGCCAATAGTATCCCATTCTTCGAATACGATCCTGTAATTTTGGACCTGGTTGATGAGCACCACAGACACCATCATGAGCCTCACGGAGTATCAGTTTAGCTTCACTTTCTGAGAGACAACGCAGCAAGAGTCTATCATATGAGCGACGATATAACATATGTAAAGATGAATCATAATAGAATCGAAATGATCGTCTTTTAATTGATGTAACTTCTTTTGGATCTTCAGGTAAAATCCTATGAATCGCGTAATCAATAAATGGAGTTCTCCAATCCCTTTGCTGAGAGCTTGATTCTGTAGTATAACTCTGTTCAATACACAAATTATTCTTGACACAGAATAAATCTCGGTCCAACAAAGTAATTGTATTTTGTCTTCAGATTGGAACAGCCAAATCTGCAGCTAGGCTAGCAAGAGCATCAGCCTCCATATTCTGAGAATGTGGTACAAATTCAATAAAGAATCCTTTGAATAAAAGGATCAATTCGACTATTACTTGATGATAAGGGATGAGATCAGGATTTCTGACTTCATAGGTCCTTCTAACCTGATTAACAATCAGCTGAGAGTCTCCATAGGCTTCCAGGAATTCAATATTCAATTGTTTTGCGACTTGGAGACCAATCAATAGAGCATTATATTCTGCTACATTTTTAGAGCATGGTTTATTGAGAGAATAGGCACGGTATATGACCATTTTGTCAGGAGAAACTAAGATAATTCCTATCCCAGAGACAATATTACCTTTAGGTCCAACCCGTGATGCTCCGTCAAAATATAATTACCAAATGTCATTTTTCAAAGTCATATTGCAATCTAGAACTTCATCTGGAATGTCCTCATGTAACTTTGATGTTTCCGGTATAGGATGAGCAGCTAAGAAATCAGCTAATGCTTGACCCTTCACTGATTTTTGAGGTATATAAACCATGTCATAAGGAGTGAGCAGCATCGCCCAGGTAGCTAACCTAGAGTTAAGAATGCTCAGTTTTCTCATTAATACCCGAATGGGGTTTATTCTGGAGATGACATGGATAGTCTGTCCTGTCACATAATGTCTTGTCTTTTGGACAGCAAAAACCAAGGCCAGACATTCCTTTTCTACATGAGTATACCTGTGTTCTGCTTCGACCATCATTCGGCTAAGATAATAAATCGCTTATTCATGCCGTATATCACATTTTTATGCAAGAAGAGCACCAAGAGAATGATCCAAAGCTCGAACATATAACAAAAATGGTCTTCCTATAACTGGAGGTACCAAAACAGGTGGATTTGTAAGATATTGCTTGATATTATTGAAGGCTTTCTGACATACTTCATCCCAAACAAATGATACACCCTTCTTTAATAGACGGAAGAAAGGCTGGCATCTTCCAGAGAGATTGGATATGAATCTCCGGATATATGCAATGTGACCTTAGAAGCCACGGAGTTCTTTTAGATTGCGTGGAGGACGCATTTCAAGAATTGCTTTAACCTTATCAGGATCAACATGGATATTCTGAGAAGTAATGACAAATCCTAAAAACTTGCCACTGGAAACCCCTAAGAAAGACTTAGTAGGGTTCATTTTCAATTGATATTGGTGCATCAATTCAAATACTGTCTTCAAGTCTTGAATGTGATCATCTTTTGATCGACTCTTAACAGCAATGTCATCTACATAACATTCTACTGTCTTCCATAGATGTTCTTGAAAGATGTTGCTCATGGCCCGTTGATATGTGGCACCGACGTTTTTAAGACCAAACGGCATCACCGTATAGCAGTAAACCCCAAGGGGTGTACAAAAAGTGGTATGCTTCTCATCTTCCGGATGCATCTTAATTTGATTATATCCTGAGAATCCATCCATGAAAGACATGCGTTCAAAACTACATGTATTGTCTATCATGACATCAGTAATTGGAAGTGGAAATTTGTCTTTTAGACAAGCTGCATTAAGATCTCAAAAATCTATGCAAACTCAGACTTTTTCGTTCTTCTTTATAACAGGAACAATGTTGGCAACCCAATCAGGGTGTTGTTCTTCACGAACAAAACCACACGTGATCAGCTTTTTGACTTCTGCTTCAATTGCATCCATCATATCTGGAAGAAAATACCGTTGTTGTTGTTTTACAGGCTTAGCATTAGGAAGAATATTGAGTTTATGAGTAGCAACTTTGGGATCTAAACCTGGCATATCCTCATAACTCTATGCAAAAATATCAATATATTCTTTAATCAGTTTTATCAATTCTTTCTTTTCATCTTCAGAAAGCTTCTTACTGATGAATATTGGTTTGGGCATAGTTCCATCTCTAACATCAATCTGGACAATCTCGTCCTCTGTAGGTGGTTATCGTTGTTCAAAACGAAGTTCCCATTGAGTGTCTATCTGTTGAGCCCAAGGATCATTCTCAAATGGCTCGGATTCACCATCAATTTGAACCACGTAAGCTGAAAATATTTTCTCAAATTCATCATAATAGTCTCCTTTAACACACGAGGAGTAAGAAATATCGGATTCGATGAATTGGACTTTTTCTGAATCTGATGATTGTGAAAAGCTAGAAGAGAATTCTTCTTGTATATCGTCATTAAACATATGGGACGGATCATATCCCAATCCATGACGAGTTTTCTGGTAAAACGGATCACCACGTAATGGTAGTCATCTATCTTTGCCTTGATTAAGACCTTGCATAGTCTTTAAATCATATCCCATGTTCTGGATAATTTTGAGAGATTGTTGACTATATCTGTCAATTCGGATTCTTCCTTTATCTTTATATCTCAAATCATCTGTATGAGCAACAAGAATATTTTTAACCAGGCCAAACACAATTTGGCGCTTATTTTTTTTATCAGACAGAACCACGAAATAAGATTCTTTGTGACGTCTATAAGTTACACAAGCTTGCGATGAAGCGGCTACAGGAAGAAGATAGAGAGAAGATGTTAGAAACCTTTGAGCATAAGGTCCAACATCGACATGAGGAGGAAAAGAATTTTCCTTATTGTCAATGTATAAGGTTTCCTCTGTGTCTATGTCATCTTTATATTGATGACTTTGATTATCAGAAGATAAAGTCATTCTTTCAATATACTTGACAGCCATATACTCGAAAAGGAAATCTTCATTGATATCAAAAAGTACAGAATGATCAATATTTACATTATTTACGATTTGACTACTACGCTTCGGATTAATCACTAGTGGATTATCATCCGTCTTCTGCATAGATTTGCCAAGATTGATAATCAATGGAGGTTCTGGATCATTCGTACGAAATGTATGCCCTTTGACTTTGATCACAAGAGGTTGAACTTGGCTTTTAACAAGAACATTCACTGATTCCTCAGATGAAGCTTGAGTCCTTTAATCTTGATCATCAAAGGTTGATTGTTGACAGGTTGGGGTTGGTTTCGCCCTTTGACTTTGATATTCAAAGGTTGCTCTTCTGGCGGATCTTAGTTAATAGACTGATCTTCAGCAGATGATTGATCTTTAACCATATCTAATATCTCTTTCATATGATCTTGTTTGTAAAGCCTTGAGTCAGAAAAATAGGCTTCGACACCCTTGAAAGGATTGATATCAGCAAACTCAGTCTTCACAACTCCTTGGGGATCCACATACTTGAAGCATTGGTGGAGAGTCGAAGGCACGATGTTATGCTCATATAACCATGGTCTTCCAAGAAGAATATTGTAGGATACGTCTGAGTTAATAACATAAAGCCATAGTTCGAAGATCACCAATCTGAATCTTCAGACAAATCTTCCCCAGTGGTTTGCTCTTTCCAGAGTTGAAACCAACTATTGTGGTACTAGTGTAAGTCAGATCACTAGTAGGAATCCTTAATGGTCTTAGCATACTTTGAAGAATTATGCTAATGGAAGACCCAGGATCAATGTAAATTCTGTCAACTTTAATGGATTCAATATACCCAGTGTAACACAAAGGCCTATCATGCTTGTTATACTTCAACAGCATATCTTTTTGTGTGAAGGTGATGTTGGGAATTGCTTCCATCACACTATAACATTTTGGGCATGATACTGGTATATTGTCAGGAGTCTTGAGTTGAGCTAAGCAGGAATCAGCTTGTAGCAATGCTTCACTCAAAATTTTGCAGATTTCTCTAGAAAGGCGAAGCAACTCGAAAATAGATAATCTAGTCGGAGTATTAGCTAACTGGGCTAAAATATCAAATTTATAGGGTTTCATCACCACCCCCTGACTGGAAGTAGACTTCAACGGGACATCGAAGCGTACCGCTTTCTGTTTTCCCTTTTCAACCACTGCAGGAGCAAGAGATGGTTGAGTTGATTGTGTTTCAACATTCTCAGCTTCCTTGGAGGATCCCTCATAATCTTTGTGGTACTCTTTTCCAGATCTTGTACCAGCAAAAGTTTCTTCTTCAGACTCAGAAGAAGGAAGTACCATATTGCAGGATTTAATCTTCCTTTCCTTAGCCTTTTGTGAGGATTGTTATGAGGAACCTCAGAACCTAATCCAACGGTGGATTTTTGACTTTGAATTTATAAAGGAAGTCGTATCCCTTTATCATAATTCAAACCTTCTGCCTTTTGAAAGTCATAACCCATCTTCTTCATGAGAATATAGATTGCCGACTGTACAAGTGAGTAGGCAGTAGACTTTCAACAGGTGATTCCATAGAGGAAGAAGAAGAGATCTCTGTGACTACAGGAGAATAAGGAATAACCGTCTCTGCAGCTACGGGAGGAAAATGATTCGGGATACGAGAAAAAATCCCTGTAGGAGCCTTTTCATAAGCAGCGAAGACTTGTTGTGCCCTGTATAAGAGAATACTATTCATGGCTAGCTATTGCTGATGAGTAAGCTTGAGCTTGGCAGGAGGAGCCAGACTTGGAGGACATATGTTCAATCCTCTCAGTCTATCTTCCAAAGGAATTCTATCCCATAGATGATCCAAATCATCAGGATCTGAAATAACATGAGAAATTATGTTGCAGGTTTTGACTTTCTTACCTTTCTTGGATTTTGAAATTTTACCTTCATCTTCTATTTCAGGTATTAAGTCAGGATGTACCCACATAATTTCACCATTCTTTAATGTAAGAGGCAACAATCCTTTATTTTCCTCCCTAGCAGACGGGATATTCAAAATCTTCATCGTCGCCTTCGAAATTGGGACAATTCCATCTGGTACTTGTTGTGGAGGAAAATCTCCAAATTGAAGAGAAACCATATTGGTTGTAACCGTATGGTCATCATTGGTTAAAGCAATAGCACCACTATTTATCAGCTCTTGGATTTTCTTCTTCAAAACATGGCAAGCACTGGTAGGATAATTAATGTATCTATGATAGATACAATATTTAGGATTGTCAGTCAGATTCACCTCATTGGGCCTCTTTGGCTCCGGAATCTGGAGTTTGCCACTCTTCACCAAATATTGGAATATCCCTGGGATATCACTTTCGTCAAAAGAGTATTTTTTTTTGGCCTGGAAGATTCCTGATTATTCGACGTTATTTTATTCTTAGAAAAATTGAACATAAGAGTGTGTTTTCCTTTCATATTACGATTGCCGGAATTATTACCAGGATTACTTTTCTTTCTTTTATCCTCAGAGGCAAAAATCATCCCATGTTCACGAGCCAACCTACCATTGGTCTCGGCAGAAACTGCTGCTATGATAAACGAAGCCCAATCTGTAAATTGGGAACCTGTGAAGATAGCGATGGATGGTCGCAGATTCATCTTATATGTATCAATCAGCGCTGAATCTGGCATACCAGGAGGAATCTTTAGAGTCGCCTGTCGAAAACGTTCAATAAACGTCTGAGTATCTTCTTTCTCCTTTTGCTTGATTTCTATTAAGGAGGACATGTTCATGTCCATACCTTCCTCATAGAAACGGGAGAGAAACATTGCCTTAAATTCGTCAAAAGACAAAATATAATTATCGGGTAAACTACGATACCAGTCGTAAGCTGAACCTGTCAAGCATCCAATGAATACTCTAGTGAGAAGAGCATTATTTTTCTGCAAATGTACAGTCGTAATATCAAAGTAATTGATATACTGACTAGGAGAAGCCTTTCCATCAAACAGTACCATTGACTGTGGTTTTAATTTCGGTGGAAAGGGTACATCATTCTAATGAGGAGGATAAGGTTGCTTAATCTCTAACCTCTGGAGTTGATCCTTTTGCTTCAAAACTTCAAACTGTGCTTTGAGCTCACGCACTGCTTGAATGGCTTCACTGGTTTATGGAAGCACATTTGATTAAAAAGTTGTTGGTTGTACCGTAATCCCCACCGGAGATGGTACATCTTCTGGAATGATGGGATCTGGAGATGCAGAATTTTGGTTAATAGCAGGCTCTTGGATATTCAAAGGTATATCAATCCCTTGGCTATCTTGAGTTGGTGCTGCTGCCTGAGCCGGTATTACAATTGCTGGTTGAGCAGTTTGCTGAGCCGTTATTATCTGGTACATGTTTTGCATCATGTTAAGCATGTCTTTCAATGATTGCTCAATGGCAGTGAGACGTTGTTCTGTATTAACAGATGACGTCTCTGGTTCGTCTCCAATAACGTATGATTCAACCTCTCTTGAAGATACAGAAGGATTAGTATAGAAGTATGAATCAACACTATCAGTTTCGGACTCAAGAGATTGAGTACCCCCAGCTTCAGAATCAGAAGTCTGTAATTGTCTTTGTCTTCTTGATCGAGTATTCTGATATACTCCTTCAAAAGAATCAAGAAATCTATTGAATTGTTGTTGACCTGGGGTTTGGGACGTGTTCCGTCTAGGACGTTGTCCTCTGTTGGTGTGAGATGTCATGTTGACTGATGCATATGACACCTCATCAGCTTGTTCTTTGGGCGCATTAAAATTCAATCGATCAAAAACTGACCGTCTGGAAGCCGAGCAACAACATTTGATCACAATCTGGTGACACTCACAGTGATGATTTTCTTGGGGGAGTGTCACAGAAGATTGTCTATTTTTACGCTTTTGTATTAGCAATTCACGTAAATCAGAAGGAGTAGAAGGAGTAGTCTTCTTTATTACATTTGGGGTGGCAAAACATTTAGTCCCTTGTGTATAAAGAAGATTACTGGCGGCATTCGCAGAACCAAACTGTACATTTCTATGCGTTTGGAGTTGTGTGCGCAAATCTTGAGATTTTTGAGCACGAAGGACTCCATTTTCATTGCGTGTGATTTGTAGGTTGGTACTTTGCGTAGAGCAGTATAAGAAGGCTATTGGTGTAGAACTGAAGCTTTACCAATAACATTTTTACGCTGTATGCATTTAGGTACATTCATATTAGATGTAAAAACATCGTTGCGAATTTTATCTACACTGTCACAGACAGGAGACTTACCTTTACGTGTAGAGTGTAAAAATTAATTATTTACCACGTCACAGACGGGAGATTTTCCTTTATGTGAAGAGCGTAATTTTTGTGTGTCTACCACGTCACAGACGGAAGACTTATTTTTATACTTAAAAGCACAAGCATTAGAGTCTGCCTCATTACAAATGGGAGACTCGTTCTTATGCACTGAGCGTAAAATTTGGTTTTTACCCACTGGGCGTAAAACCTGATTATCTTTACCGTCACAGACGGGAGATAACTTGCCACACTTAAAGTGCAATGCTGAAGTAAGGACTGCCTCATTATGAACGGGAGCCCCTACGACAGGAGTGGGAAGAATTCCCTTGCCATCAGAAGCAACAGAGAGATCAGAAGCTATTTTGGATTTAGGAATCCAAACTTTTCGTGCTTTACGAGATTTTTGAACATTGGAGCGGCGAGAACCACCCCAGTTCGGAGCATCTCTTCATAAGCAGTCTGGTCGAAGTGTACAACCAGAGTCTTCTTTGTCGATCCAATCGATACATCATCATATTGAGCAATTGCCTCCTCGTCAGAGGAGAAGGTCATCCCTAGCAGAGTCGCCATTTTTGTTTCACTTAACAAAATGCCTGGAAATTAGATTTTGAAAATAAAATGAGAAAAGTACACGAAGTACAAATTTGATTCTGGGAAGTATTGCTATGGAAGTCTGATCTGTAAATGATCACTTTGTTCCTTGGACCATACGATGATGATGAAGATCACTGCTAGAAGATGAACAATTGGAAGAACTAAGTCACCAGAAAGGTATCGACGCACTTGGGCACTGATGGCGAGGCCGAATACTTTCCTATTTTGTTTCACTCTGTTCTGGAAGAAAAGTTGAAGAAGAATGCTCCGAAAAATCAAAGTCTCTGGGCTCTGATCTCTATGTATTATCCCTTTCTCTCTGTGTGTCTCCCCGTTCTGTCTCATATGAGAAAAATAAGTCTATTTATAGACTTGGGCTCCTGTGCGTAAAAACTCAGCAAAAGTTCTGTCTTTACGCTAACAACTGTCACCCATGATTGAAGTCACCCTCTGTATACGTGTAACTCCACCTTTCTAATATAGTATTTTTTATTATTTTTATTATGAATTGGAATTTTTATGCAGGCCTAGTTATTATTTTCCTTTGGGCTATTTGATTTTAATCCTCCTGTGGGTTGGGCCAACCCTGAAGCCCAAGCCTATGTTCTAAACCTATAGAAGGATTAGTCTCAGGAGCAGAGACTTAGTTTTGATCCTTCAATTCAAATTTGGATTCCAACAGCCATGTGCATCCTTCTCCTCTCTAACAACCTGTCAGAGCTGATTTTTCCCGCCAGAGGGTTAGCCTAACTTCTACGCCACAATCCACCCTATATAATCCTTTCTCCTCTCAGTTGTAGAGCAATCCTTCGTTCATTCCTCAACCCATTATTTCCATTCGATCCCTCGGCTCTGAGAGCAATGACAATGGCAGCCATGGCAAACCCTCTCCTCAACGATCGAGTTCTTGTTGAGATGAGCTAGATTCCAGTAAGTATTTGAGTTTCTGATCGAATCTAATTTTGTGTTTCCAAACTCTAAATTCTTCTCCCTAATTGATCGAACAATATAGGAGATCCAAATCATGAACGATCGATCGAACGCCTTTTCCTTGTCAAAGAACAAGATCTATTGGTAAGAGATCAACCTAATGTTTGAATCTAGATTGTGATTTAGATGATTTCTCAATGGCTTTCTCTTTCTTAGAACTCTGTGTGATTAAATCAATGGATCGATTGTTCTTGGTTTTAGCTTGAGAAGTGAATCTAGGATTATACCAGGTGATTTCGAGAGCATTACATTTTCTTTGGGCAGTCCCTAACAGTTTCAGTACATTATATTGATTTTGTGTTCCATGTGTTTGTTTTAATGCCTGAACAGTTTTTAGTCCAATTTTTGGGTCGTAAAGATTGTGTTCGATCCTTGAATCAACAGCTCCTTCAAGAACAATCAGGTAGCTATGTTCTCCTTGTGAATAAATTGTCTTCCTATTTTAATGGTAGCTCGTGTGGTGATTTTGGTTCAAATGTTCATACTGAGCGTTGAGATTAATTATTGGACTGGGTTATATTTTGGGCATCATGATTCTTTGATGGACCTGTAATATATTCCAAGCATCATGGTTCATTTATGAACTTGATTTATGCAGCATATAGTTTCCTGTTGTTCCTGGGAATGGGCATGTCCATGTATTGATGGATCGATATGGTTTCAGCCATTTCCTGCTTAAATGTGTATATGTATCAGGGGCTCTTTCACTGTCTGGGTAGTTGTGGACATGAGGCTAATGACTGGGTCGCTTTATTCATTGGGCACTTCCTATTTCCATATTGATTCAATGAAATCATGTGCCAATGGGTAATACTTCCTGAGAATATTACTCAGTGGCTACCTAGCAGCCATTGGGACAAAAACTTGGTATCCAAGACATGGTGGTGACTGTAGAATCAGTCTCAGTCTTCCTTGGGAATACTTGATTGGGTTAACATCAAATTTGGGAATTGTTGGGGCCAATTTCATACAACCTATGATGTTTCAAGCTAGTTGAAATCTGAGGTTGTCTAATAGCTTTCTCAAACATTTGGTTTTACCATGCTTGTGATTGGAGACTATTGTTCATACTTCCTGAGGGTTATGTTAACATTTGTTCCTGGAAAGGGATTCTGTTCATACTTCCTGAGAATTACTGTTAATATTTGTTCCTGGGAATTGAATACTATTTATAAACAAGTCTCTTGGATTATGGGTTAACCTGTTCTTTGAATTCATGATAATTTTAGTTGAGAGTCTCAGGTGAATACTCATCTCAGGAAGACTGAGTTCATTCTCAGAAAACCTGATGAGATCTCAGGGAAAACCTGAGAGTCTCAGGAGGGTATTCATCTCAGGAAACCTGAGATTTTGATTAATTCAGGGACCATTTCTAGTCCTAAGTTTGGGATTTAATCAAGCAGTCATGGTGAGAAAACTGAATGTTGCAGTAGGCAATACTAAGTATTGAGACTGGTTGAAATTGCAGTGAACTAGATGTGATGTTGTTCCATTAGTTTTGGCTTTCTAAATATGAACTATTGGACTGTTTGATTATTCAGGGACTGGTGTATATCAGTCTTTGTCAGAACTGATCCTAAGAGTGGGGTTTTATTTTGAGTTCATTGAACTTAGGAACCTGAGATCTTGAACCTGGGCTTAGGATACCTGTTCAGTCAGGAACCTGAGAATTCAGGAAGGATGTACACATATAACCAAGATTTCAATCTGTGTGTTAAAAGTCTTGAACCAGGGGATTCATTTAAGTTGTCTTAAACTGGTGATTTAAGCATTGAGTCATGCTTAACTGCTGTCAGTCTAGATGTTAGGCCTAATCTTGCATATCATTAATGAGTATTTTGGGGTATGCAGTAGGTTAACTTGTACCATAAATCATGAGTTCAATTGGTGATTTTAATATGCATCCATGTTTCCTGTTTCCTGCAAAAATAGTTGTTTCTCAGTTTAAATGTTTAGGACTATAATCAAGTATGCTAGTTATATTTTCTGCTCCTGATAGCTTCAGTGTGAACTTGGGAATCTATGAATCTGTAATCCAACTTTTATATCTTTTGTGGTCATAATTGATTGTAGTATCCTGTCTATGGGATTTACTCTTATAATTCCTGTGTAGAATCAACAGTTGATGGGAAGGATAGGAGTTTGGAGTTGAACTTAGGACAAGGATGTAGACACTGATATGGACAGTGTTGATTCTTTGTGATGTTAAATGGACATTAATTCTTATAAGTCCTGTGAGCAATCCTATTAAGTTCATGTTCTTCCTTGAATAGGAGGGTTCATTAAATTAAGGTTGTTAGTTAATAAGGGGTTGTATGTTATTTAAAGTCTATTACTAAATAGAGTATGGTATCTAATGACCCTTTGTACTTAGACTTTAAGTAGTAGATTATAAAGTAAGTTAAGTAGAGGTTTTAATTAAATCAGGATTAGAACTTTGTGATAACCAAATGAGATTATACAGAGATTAACCAACTTGTGCACATCCTCATTAATTACAGGAGATCATCCAGTTCTTTTACCTACCTGTACTTTCCTGGAGCCAGGCAAGTATACTCTATGGTCTTGTGCATTTTATTTATCCTGTACTTCATTGATTGACACATTGCAACACGTCATGTACTTTCTGGTGCTCATGTTCTCTTGTTCTTATTACTTGTATCTGGGTGGAGAAATATACTATTTATGTAACCAATCCCAAGTAACAACTCAGGTGTGTTTAGCTTAGACCCCGCATCGTGCACGCGGGTCCTAAGCCGCCCATTCATGTGCTTTCATGTGCTTACCCTAGCCGGTCACATATTTAGTTATATTTCAAATATAGTACACACATGTTCAGGAAATATACATTGTACTTATTTCCTGTGATTCCATGATATTATGTTCTTTCAGGTGCTTACATATCATGTTCTTACATACCATGTTCTTTTATGTACTTTACACTGTTCTTTCATGTACTTATTCACCTATTCTTTCCTGTACTTTCCATGTTTTCTTGTACTTTTATATCATGATGTCTCGTTCATTACCTAGAATTGTACTTGCTCCGCTCCTGAATAGGATATGTTGCAGGTGAGATGGAGGCCTTGTGCGACACTTTCTATGGTCAGGATATTACTTTCCCTACTGAGCCAGCTGGAGCTGCTTGTGACCTAGAGGCTGCAGAAGCCTCGAGCTTCTCTTAGTATTTTCTATTCTTTTCTATGTATTGAGACTAGCAGACTCTTTCATTTGTTGAATGTAATAATTCAGATATTGTACTTTACTCTGGTTGGGACACATTTATATAGATGCTGTGATTTCATTCATGTTCATATTATCTGGTTAGTTTCCCTAGAATGGTACTGCTTACTTTGTTGTGTCTAACAACAAAGGCTGGCGTGTCCGACTCGTATCCGGTTATTCGGGAGCGGGTCGTGACATATTTTCAGTGGTGGCCTATTCAGGTCTAGCCTAATGGTACCTAGGTCTTAGCGTACTATTGGGGGACTTGAATACACTAGGGAAACTTGATCACAGCATAGGAAAATCGGGAAATAAAGGTATATCAAGTTTTATCAGGATTATCAGGTACTTTATTATTATAAAAACATTGTTTGTTAGGTTTTAGGGTTTGTCATTCAACAAGTTTTCTTTTTATGCAGATGGTCACTACGAGGAAGACCGCAGATCAGCCTGGAGTTGCAGGAGGTTCAGGTGTTGCAGGCGGCACGGAGCAGCCCGCACTCAACATTCAGGCAGATCAGCTTCCGTCAGTGCCTCCTATTTTTCCGTTGCTGTCTCCGACAATGACATTTGACGGCACCTCGGTGATGGAGATGTTTCAACGCTTTCTAGAGGCCCAGAACCATCAGGCAGCGCAGTTCAGAGCGACTGTCGTCGACGTGCTTAGGACAAGAGAGCCGGCAGCACCAGCACCAGCACCAGTAGCACCTCTAGCACCGCGAGGACCGAGACCAGGGACAGCCAAGGAGTACCAGAATCTTTGCCCGATGGACTTCTGGGGCGACGAGGGGATCATCTATACAGATGAATGGCTGGAGAATACAGAGAAGACCTTGACCATGGCGAACATTCCAGAGGACCAGAAGGTGTCTGTGGCTAGCATGCGACTCTTCGACTTGGCCAGAGCTTGGTATCGAGAGGACCCCCAGTTGACGGAGCCCCGAGTGTCTTGGACAGTTTTCAAAACACTGTTCAAGGAGAAATTCTTTCCAGAGGTGGAGCGTGATAAGTTGAGGATGCAGTTCGAGGCGATGCAGCAGGGGACAATGACGGTCGTGCAGTACACTTTGGAGTTTACCAGACTCAGCAGGTTCGCTGAGAACCTGATTAGAGAGCCAGAGGACAGAGCATGGAGATTCAAGAAGGGTCTCACCAGAGAGCTGCGACACGCGGTGGCGATCAGTCAGGCGACGACGTATGCGAGCATTCTGAAGATTGCTTAGGCTATGGAAAAGGAGGGGGACCCAAAGCTGAAGAGGGACCGGGATGTGGCCAGCAGCAGGCCTCAGCAGCAGCAGTAGCAGCATCGTCCAGCTAGAGCTCCTGTACATCAGCATCAGAGACAGCATCTGGCGACTAGTTGTGCTTTTTGTCATCGCCCTGGATACCATATCGACGAGTGCCGCAAGAGGTTGGGACTTTGCCTCTTCTGTGGATCCGATGCACATCAGATGAGGGACTGCGCTCAGGCTACATCTAGGCTAGCAAGAGGACGAGGAGCTGGAGGACCACCGGCTGCACCACCCAGAGCATTGCCTGCTGTACCCCAGAGAGGAGGAGCTCTACCACCCCAGCAGCAGAGGTTTGCACAACACCAGCAGCAGCAGAGAGGAAGAGCACAGCAGGGACATGCTTACGTCATGGCTGCAGTTGCGGAGGACGAGGCAGTGCCAGATGTGATCATAGGTTCTATATTCTTATATTCTTTCCCTGCCATTGCATTTTTTGATTCTGGAGCCACACATAGCTTTGTATCATATGAGTTTCTGCATAGACACGGCTTCACACCCAAGCCCACTAGGAGGAACTGTCGGATCATGACAGGAGGAGGGTTAGTGCCAGTGAGTGAGATGGTGGAATGCCCTATCACTATTACTGGGAGAGAGATTAGAGCTCGACTTCTAGTGATGCTATTATCCGGATTCGACGTAGTCCTCGGCATCGACTGGATGAGCGAGCAGTTTGTCGTAATAGACTGCCATAAAGGGAAGGTGATCTTCAGCCCGCCAGGAGTTCCACCGTTCGAGATCAGCAGACGAGTTGCAGAGAGGCCAGAGGGAGTCTACTTCGGAGCTGTTGCAGAAGACCAGGAGTTGCCGCATCCACTTATCGCAGAGTTTCTCGACGTCTTCCCCGAGGAGCTGCCAGGATTGCCGCCAGATCGAGATGTGGAGTTCAGCATCGACCTATTGCCCGGATCAGCGCCGAAGTCCCAGCACTGTTACAAGATCAACCCGAAAGAAGCTGCAGAGTTGAAGGAGCAGATTGATGAGCTGGTTTTATTCGATCCAGTGCTTCACCCTGGGGAGCACCGGTACTCTTCATGCCCAAGAAGGATGGGATGATGAGGATGTGCATTGACTATCGTGCACTCAACAATATCACCATCAAGAATATATACCCTTTGCCACGAATTGATGAGCTGTTTGACCAGCTTAGTGGAGCGAAGGTCTTTTCTAAGATTGATCTTCAGTCGGGGTACCACCAGATGAAGGTTCGGAAGCAGGATATTCTAAAGACAACCTTCAACACTCGATACGGCCAGTATGAGTTCCTGGTGATGCCGTTCGGACTCACCAATGCCCCAACTGTGTTTATGAACCTGATGAATAAGGTTTTCCACAAGTATTTGGATAAGTTTGTCGTAGTCTTTATTGACGACATTCTGATCTATTCCAAGACGGAGGAGGAGCATGTAGAACACCTGCGGATTGTTTTGGAGATTCTGCGGAAGGAGAAGCTGTACAGGAAACTCTCGAAATGTGAGTTTTTCTTAGACAGTATGGTGTTTCTAGGGTATGTGGTAACTGGTGAAGGAATTTCTGTGGATCCCAATAAGATTGAAGCAGTAGAAGCATGGGCACCTCCCAAGTCAGTAGCAGAGATTCGTAGTTTCCTGGGTCTAGCAGGGTACTACAGGAAGTTTGTGAAGGACTTCGCCAGGATTGCAGAGCCTATGACGAAACTTACGCGGAAGGACGAGGAGTTCATCTGGAGTGACGCCTGCCAGACAGCATTTGAAGAATTGAAGAGAAGACTCACGACGGTACCAGTTCTAGATTTGCCATCAGGATCGGGAGGATTCGTCATCTACAGCGATGCTTCAGGGAAAGGCTTGGGATGTGTGCTGGAGTAGAACAAGAAGGTTATAGCATATGCTTCTAGACAGTTGAGGCCCCATAAGAAGAACTATCCCACACATGACTTGGAGCTTGCAGCAGTCATATTTTCTTTGAAACTGTGGAAGCATTACCTATATGGGGAGAGAGTGGACATCTTCATGGACCATAAAAGCCTGAAGTATGTCTTTACTCAAAAGGAGCTGAATATGAGACAGTGCAGATGGCTGGAAATCATGAAGGATTTCGACATCAGTCTGCAGAACCATCCTGAAAAGGCGAATGTGGTTACAGACGCTCTCAGTCGATATCCTATTGCTATGTATCTCACCATGGACCGACTCCTCTTGGAGGATCTTGAGAGCCTTGGGATTGAGGTTGTTCTGCCAGGATATAGAGGACAGATGATGCACATGCAGATACAGTCGGGGTTGTTAGAGAAGATTAAGGAGGACCAGATTCTTGATGTAGGACTCCAAAGTCTTAGAGCTCAGACGGAGGCAGGACTGCTCGACGACTTCACCATTGCGGAGGACAGATCTTTGAGGCACGGGAGCCAGCTGTGTGTGCCCAAGGACTTGCGGGAGGAGGTGATGCAGGAGGCCCACCTGTCGTAGTATTCTATACATCCTGGGTCTACCAAGATGTACAAAGATTTGCGTGAGTATGTTTGGTGGTATGGTATGAAGAGAGAGGTTGCCAGATTTGTTTCCAGATGCCTTGTGTGCCAGCAAGTCAAGGCGGAGCGCCAGAGACCAGCAGGATTACTCCAGCATTTACCTATTCCGGAATGGAAGTGGGAGCACATTACCATGGACTTCGTCTCTGGATTGTCGCGTACTCCCAGTGGCAAGGACTCTATTTGGGTGATCGTGGACAGATTGACGAAGTCTGCTCATTTCATTCTGTTCAAGGTTGGGCTGTCGACCGAGAAGCTTACAGACCTCTACATGCGTCAGATCGTGAGGATTCACGGAGTGCAGGTCAGCATCGTTTCAGATCAAGACAGTCGCTTCACATCACACTTTTGGAGGACTCTACAGCAGAGCTTGGGATCATAGTTGAAGTTCAGCACCGCCTATCATCTACAGACGGACGGTCAGTCCGAGAGGACCATTCAGACCTTGGAGGACATGCTGCGGGTTTGCGCACTCCACTTCGACGGTTCGTGGGAGGACCATTTACACCTCGTGGAGTTTGCCTATAACAACAGTTATCAGGCTAGCATCGAGATGACCTCATTCGAGGCGCTGTACGGACGGAGATGTCGTACGCCGTTATCTTGGGACGATGTTGGCGAGAGAGCTTTGCTTGGGCCAGAGATGGTGGAAGACTCAGCTGAGAAAGTCAGACTAATCCGGGAGCGTATCAGAGTTGCACATGATCGACAGAAGCACTGGGCGGACAACAGCAGACGGACACTTGAGTTCGAGGTTGCAAACAGAGTATTCCTGAAGAACTAACCGACTAGGGGTGTCATCAGATTCGGCAGAGGCGGAAAGCTCAGTCCGAGATTCATCGGACCTTTTGACGTGACGGCACGGATTGGTGAGGTGGCATATCGACTAGCGCTTCCAGCTAGATTGGAGGGAGTGCATAATGTTTTCCATGTATCCCAACTTCGACGATACATTCCAGACCCGAGCCATGTGGTGGACTATTCCGAGCTGGAGGTGGGCCCGAGATTGACTTACGAGGAGCAGCCAGTAGAGATCTTGGACCGGAGAGAGAAGCATCTGCGGAACCAGACCATTCCTCTTGTCCGTGTCATGTGGAGACACCACTCTCCGGAAGAGTCCACATGGGAGCACGAGGACGAGATACGGGAGCGCTATCCCACCCTATTTGTTTGATTGTACTCTATTTTTTTTTATTTTTAATAATAAACTGGTGTTTGGATCTTTTGAGAATTGCAGAGATTGATTTGGTCATTGAATTTTGAGGTTAAAATTTTTCAAGGGGAGAGATTTGTAACTCCACCTTTCTAATATAGTATTTTTTTATTATTTTTATTATGAATTGGAATTTTTATGAAGGCCTAGTTATTATTTTCCTTTGGGCTATTTGATTTTAATCCTCTTGTGGGTTAGGCCAACCCTGAAGCCCAAGCCTATGTTCTAAACCTATAGAAGGATTAGTCTCAGGAGCAGAGACTTAGTTTTGATCCTTCAATTCAAATTTGGATTCCAACGGCCATGTGCATCCTTCTCCTCTCTAACAACCTGTCAGAGCTGATTTTTCCCGCTAGAGGGTTAGCCTAACTTCCACGCCACAATCCACCCTATATAATCCTTTTTCCTCTTTGTTGTAGAGCAATCCTTCGTTCATTCCTCAACCCATTCTTTCCATTCGATCCCTCGGCTCTGAGAGCAATGGCAATGGCAGCCATGGCAAGCCCTCTCCTCAACGATCGAATTCTTGTTAAGATGAGCTAGATTCCAGTAAGTATTTGAGTTTCTGATCGAATCTAATTTTGTGTTTCCAAACTCTAAATTCTTCTCCCTAATTGATCGAACAATGTAGGAGATCCAAATCGTGAACGATCGATCGAACGCCTTTTCCTTGTCAAAGAACAAGATCTATTGGTAAGTGAACAACCTAATGTTTGAATCTAGATTGTGATTTAGTTGATTTCTCAGTGGCTTTCTCTTTCTTAGAACTCTGTGTGATTAGATCAATGGATCGATTGTTCTTGGTTTTAGCTTGAGAAGTGAATCTGGGATTATACCAGGTGATTTCGAGACCATTACATTTTCTTTGGACAGTCCCTAACAGTTTCAGTACATTATATTGATTTTGTGTTCCATGTGTTTGTTTTAATGCCTGAACAGTTTTTAGTCCGATTTTTGGGTTGTAGAGATTGTGTTCGATCCTTGAATCAACAGCTCCTTCAAGAAAAATCAGGTAGCTATGTTCTCCTTGTGAATAAATTGTCTTCCTATTTTAATGGTAGCTCGTGTGGTGATTTTGGTTCAAATGTTCATACTACAGTGTTGAGATTAATTATTGGACTGGGTTATATTTTGGGCATCATGATTCTTTGATGGACCTGGAATATATTCCAAGCATCATAGTTCATTTATGAACCTAATTTATGCAGCATATAGTTCCCTGTTGTTCCTGGGAATGGGCATGTCCATGTATTGATGGATCGATATGGTTTCAGCCATATCCTGCTTAAATGTGTATATGTATCAGGGGCTCTTTCACTGTCTGGGTAGTTGTGGACTTGAGGCTAATGACTGGGTCGCTTTATTCATTGGGCACTTCCTATTTCCATATTGATTCAATGAAATCATGTGCCAATGGGTAATACTTCCTAAGAATATTACTCAGTGGCTACCTAGCAGCCATTGGGACAAAAACTTGGTATCCAAGACATGATGGTGACTGTAGAATCAGTCTCAGTCTCCCTTGGGAATACTTGATTGGGTTAACATCAAATTTGGGAATTGTTGGGGCCAATTTCATACAACCTATGATGTTTCAAGCTAGTTGAAATCTGAGGTTGTCTAATAGCTTTCTCAAACATTTGGTTTTACAATGCTTATGATTGGAGACTATTGTTCATACTTCCTGAGGGTTATGTTAACATTTATTCCTGGGAAGGGATTCTGTTCATACTTCCTGAGAATTACTGTTAATATTTGTTCCTGGGAATTGAATACTATTTATAAACAAGTATCTTGGATTATGGGTTAACCTGTTCTTTGAATTCATGATAATTTCAGTTGAGAGTCTCAGGTGAATACTCATCTCAGAAAGACTGAGTTCATTCTCAGAAAACCTGGTGAGATCTCAGGGCAAACCTGAGAGTCTCAGGAGGGTATTCATCTCAGGAAACTTGAGATTTTGATTAATTCAGGGACCATTTCTAGTCATAAGTTTGGGATTTAATCAAGCAGTCATGGTGAGAAAACTGAATGTTGCAGTAGGCAATACTAAGTATTGAGACTGGTTGAATTTGCAGTGAACTAGATGTGATGTTGTTCCATTAGTTTTGGCTTTCTAAATATGAACTGTTGGACTGTTTGATTATTCATGGACTGGTATATATCAGTCTTTGTCAGAACTGATCCTAAGAGTGGGGTTTTATTTTGAGTTCATTGAACTTAGGAACCTAAGATCCTGAACCTGGGCTTAGGATACCTGTTCAGTCAGGAACCTGAGAATTCAGGAAGGATGTACACCTATAACCGAGATTTCAATCTGTGTGTTAAAAGTCTTGAACCAGGAGATTCATTTAAGTTGTCTTAAACTGGTGATTTAAGCATTGAGTCATGCTTAACTGCTGTCAGTCCAGATGTTAGGCCTAATCTTGCATATCAGTAATGAGTATTTTGGGGTATGCAGTCGGTTAACTTGTACCATAAATCATGAGTTCAATTGGTGATTTTAATATGCATCCATGTTTCCTGTTTCCTGCAAAAATAGTTGTTTCTCAGTTTAAATATTTAGGACTATAATCAAGTATGCCAGTTATATTTTCTGCTCCTGATAGTTTCAGTGTGAACTTGGGAATCTATGAATCTGTAATCCAGCTTTTATATCTTTTGTGGTCATAATTGATTGTAGTATCCTGTCTATGGGATTTACTCTTATAATTCCTGTGTAGAATCAACAGTTGATGGGAAGGATAGGAGTTTGGCGTTGAACTTAGGACAAGGATGTAGACACTGATATGGACAGTGATGATTCTTTGTGATGTTAAATGGATATTAATTCTTATAAGTCATGTGAGCAACCCTATTAAGTTCATGTTCTTCCTTGAATATGAGGGTTCATTAAATTAAGGTTGTTAGTTAATAAGGGGTTGTATGTTATTTAAAGTCTATTACTAAATAGAGTGTGGTATCTAATGACCCTTTGTACTTAGACTTTAAGTAGTGGATTACAAAGTAAGTTAAGTAGAGGTTTTGATTAAATCAGGATTAGAACTTTGTGATAACCAAATGAGATTATACAGAGATTAACCAACTTGTGCACATCCTCATTAATTATAGGAGATCATCCAGTTCTTTTACCTACCTGTACTTTCCTGGAGCCAGGCAAGTACACTCTACGGTCTTGTGCATTTTATTTATCCTGTACTTCATTGATTGACACATTGCAACACGTCATGTACTTTCTGGTGCTCATGTTCTCTTGTTCTTTGCCTAAGGAGGACAAAGGGTTTACAATATCCAAGAACCTCTCGAACATTTGTGTGACTGTTTCCTTTGGCTTCATTTTGAACGCCTCGTACTCTTGAGTAAGTCGGCTGACTTTTGACTCCTTGACTTGAGTCGTACCTTCATGTGTAACTTCGAGAAGCTTCCACACACCATTTGCCGTTGTGCATGTAGATACCCTGTTAAATTCTGTTCTGTCTAAGGCACAAAAAAGAGCATTAATGGCACGTGCGTCAAGACTGGCCTTTTTCTTTTCTTCCTCTGTATAACTGCTTTGGGGTTTTTCAACCAAAACTCCCTCGACATTTATACGAGGTGGCTTCTGATAGCCATCAAGAACAATAGCCCATAAGTCAAAATCAAGAGATTTTAGGAAGAAACTCATCCGTGTTTTCCAATAAGTGTAGTTAGTACCATCAAACAGAGGGGGTCTGTTTGTGGCCTGACCTTCACTTGTGAATTTCATAGTAGCCATGTGATGTGCTGTGATCTAATAAATAATGAATAAATAATAGCACTGTTACCTCGCTTTACCTGTAACACCCGCTCTGATACCAATTGTAGGAACGATATAGTAAAGCGTAATACTCTAGAGGGGGGGTGAATAGAGTTGGCAGCGGAATAATGCTAAATAAAATTGTTAGCAACACAATTATAGTATATAATCACAGTTAAAATAATGTAAAGGCAGAGTTCAGAAAGCAAACGCAAAGACAGCGATGTATACTGGTATCCCTCTGTTGAGGACTAATCCAGTCGGTAGAACTCTTGCTACCAGTTGAATCCACTACAGGAAAAACCGCAAGTTTTCTTACGAAGTCCTTGCAACTTCTACAACGCGAGCTTTGATACGAAGAACTCGTCCAACTTCAAATGTGAAGAGGTATTCTTCAATCAAGCCTTCTGATTACAATCTCTCAGAAACTTCTAGACCGTACCGCACTGGCAAATCGACTAGAGGATTGTAACTGGCTTGGGATCTGAAAATGAAAGCTCTAGAAAACTCTTTGGAAGGCAGAAAGCTTTTTAGATAGAGAGAAGATTGAAAGTGAATGAGTGAATTGAAATGATCGAAATCCATCTCTATTTATAGGAATTCCAAAGGGAGAACTCTGTCAGAATTTGGGCAGAATTCGGGCAGAACTCGATGAGCAAATCTCGGTCAAATCCGCAACTGCAGGAGGACCAAGTTCCAGAGAATTCAAAAATCAAACGGCCACCAACCGAACTCTGGCCGAACTCTGGCCGAACTCTGTCAGGGTTAGGTTAGGGTTTTTAAAACAGATTTTTGGTGATTTTTGAAAACCTTTTTGAAAACCTTTTTGTAAACATTTTGATAGGTCATTTTAAAAACATTTTGAACTATTTGGGAGTAGCCTATTTGCCAGTACGACTCGGTGTACAATGTATTCCTAGACTCAAATAAAGTGAAAAATTATATTGCATAGGAAGTACAGACTCAAGTAGGCAAACAGATCTTCAGTCTTGAACGGAGTGAATATCCAATCTTGCTTATGTCCAAGGAGCTGAGATGTCCCAACAAGCTTCGTATATCCAGACAGAGTTTTGATCAATTATTAAAATCAGGTTGACTATGACCAATGGGCCAACAATCTCCCCCATTTTGATAATTGACAAACTATGAATGATATAACATTAAGCATGTTCAAGCTTGTTCAAAAATATCAAAAAGTAGAAATTGTTCATAACCTGTATTTAACTCAAAAAAAATGTTAGATCATTTTTAATTTTCTCCCCCTTTGTCACTTAGCAAAATAATTGCACAAGAGAAGGCTCCCCCGCATTAAATGCAGAAGACTCCCCCGCAATGAATACATAAGTAACAAATAGCAAGAAAATAAAAGAAATATAGTATAAGAATATAAATTATCAACACAGGTATGTAAAGTTTCTACAAATTATCATCACAGGCATGTATTGCTTCAAAACATAAAAGAAATCTCAGGCATGCTATTTCACAGGCAGTTTGTAATGAAGAAGCAGTATAAAGAGATAGTGCTAAACAAAATGCTGAAATAAACTGAGATGTCATAAATGAAACATCATAAACATGTCCATGAAGATAAAAGAAATACTGATAGCAAACTACAAAGTACTAATAAAAAGTAAATGATAAAAACTTGGAATGTCGGAGCATTTCCAAGTATACAATAGAATATCACTAATAATCAAATCAGATCTCATCATCACTATCCTCATCAATATCATCAGCAACGTGGCCAGCATGACCGGAAGTACCAGCACCAGAAGTACCAGCGCCAGTAGGATGAGTAGGGGCGCCAGCATAGAACTCACCAACATAATCTCGAGGTGCACGATACCAGTCATAGGCGTTACCTGGCTGGAAGTAGGCATGAACAGCCTCATCCTCACAGCGATAACCCGAAAAAGCTGGATCACGAGGGATGGAAGCAGCAGAGTGACCAGTCTGGGCAAAACACAGATCGGCCAAGGAGTTTGCCATCGCCTGGTAACGGGTGACATCGCGGAACTCTCGCTCGCGAGCCATGTCCGTCATCGAGACGTGCAAAGCTGATAAATGCTGATGTATGCCCTCAAAAGTCATGGCATATGGCTGATGTGGTGAAGATGGTGCAGTAGGAGGAGCAGGAGGTGGAGCTGAAGCAGTCCGGCTGCGACGAGAAAGCTGGAGTAACTTGGGCTTAGAGTCCTGAGTACAAGTCGATAGATCGATCTCGAATCGCTGAAAGATACGAGGGAGAATCATCGCGTAAGAGAGATTTCGATCTCTAGCACGACAACGTCCCATCATCTGAATGATTGTCTTAGGGGCGGAAAAAGGAATCCCCTTAAGAATATGGTACATGGCGGACAGCTCAAGCGAAGTCACATCATCCTTGGAAGTGGATTTTGGAAGAAGAGTAGAGTAGATGATGCGATGCAATTCATAGTTGAACAAGTTCAGGTTGTTAGCCTTGAACTTTCCAGAACGTACTCTGTCAGGTGCACAAAGTTCCGTTTTGAAACTCGTGAGTGTAGTGCCTTCGGGGAAATCGAATTCCGTGATATCAACTAGCGGTTCACCTTCATTGGGAATACCAAGAATCTCCGCTAGAAGGACATCATTGAAGTCAATGTCTATGCCTCCGACACGTGTGCTCACATCAAAAGTGTTAACTACGAGATTGCAATAGAACAATCTAATGGCATTAGTAGCTATTGGGAAGCACAGTTTAACAAGTAAGTGTAACCCTAATACCTCAAATAAGTGACGATGATCAGGGAATACCGTCCATTTAACCGTAGCACCGCTACATATGGAACGGGTGGAAAAGTCACCGTACCATAATAAAGCTTGATCGAGGGTTTGAAAGAAGAACCCATCGAAAGCGCCATCGCTCTTTTGGACCGGCGAAAACAAAGAATCCGTGTGAGGATTCGAAGAGGACCCTTCCTCACTAGGAGTGGTCTTCTTCCTCTTAGACGGATTAAATCAAGGTGCCATTGAAATAATAAGCACTAATATGAAAGGTGGAGAGAGAGGGAGTTATACCTCACGAAAAATGGATATGTTGTAGAGAAAAACGATCTCCGCACGATTCCAAATTTTGGAAGGATTTCACCAAGTAGATTGGAAGCAATGGGTTGGTGAATACCTAGGGTTTGGAGGAGTTTCGGGCGGCTGAAGCTGCTGTTTGAAAGTTTGGAAGCAATGGAAGAGAAGAAGCTCTCGGGTTCTGTATATATACACATACACCCTCAATCGAACTCGGGCCGAATTCGGTCAGAGCTCTGGCCGAATTCGCCTAGGGTTCTTTCAAAGTTGATTTGTGCTACTTCTTTTTCATTGACTCGTTGCAAATATTTAATTCAAAGATTAGTTATTTTAGTCTTCAAATAACATAATTAATAATATTTTATGAATTAAATGTCGTTACACAGCGACTGTCTCAGATTAGCTGTAGGAGTACTGTCCCAGCTGGCGGAGGTTCACCGGGGAACTCTTAAGTACCGCTTCGCTTCAACCGTAGTTGTGGTGACAGACAGACTCTTTATTAGCTTGTCTCTAACACAGTTTTTGCATAATGATATATAATCATAAAATAAAATCAATTAATATTATTGACGTCCAAAATTCCTAATTCTCGACGTAAATAATTGAAACGATCTTCCGCTAGAGGTTTAGTGAAGATGTCAGCTAATTGATTTTCAGTATCTATGTACACAAGGTTTATATCACCATTTTGATGATAATCTCTAAGAAAATGATGTCTAATCTCGATATGTTTAGTACGAGAATGACATACAGGATTCTTAGTCAAATTAATGGTGCTCGTGTTATCACAGAAAATGGGAATATGTGTAAAAAATAAATCAAAGTCTTCTAGGGTTTGTTTCATCCACAAAATCTGAGCGCAACAACATCCTGCGGCGATATACTCAGCCTCTGTTGTTGATAAGGCTACAGAATTTTGCTTTTTACTAAACCAAGATACTAGAGCCTTGCCTAAGAAATGACATGTACCGCTAGTACTTTTTCTATCAACCTTGCATCCCGCAAAATCTGCATCCGAATAACCAATAAGGTCAAAGGATTTAGTTTTGGGATACCACAAGCCGACAGAAGAAGTGCCCTTAAGGTATCGGAAGATACGCTTAACTGCGGTTAGATGTGATTCCTTTGGGTTAGCTTGAAAACGTGCACACAGGCAAACACTAAACATTATATCTGGACGACTAGCAGTTAAGTAAAGTAAACTACCAATCATACCTCGATACTTACGTGTGTCGACTGGCTTGCCTTGTTCGTCAGAATCAAGCTTTGTTGAAGTTGCCATCGGAGTGCCAATAGGTTTGACATTGTCCAGATCGAACTTCTTTAGCAAATCTTTTGTGTACTTGGCTTGATTAATGAACGTCCCATTGTCGGTTTGTTTGATTTGCAATCTGAGAAAGAACTTCAGCTCTCCCATCATGCTCATCTCAAACTCATTCTGCATACACTTAGAAAATTCTTGACAAAGAGATTCATCAGTGGATCCAAATATGATATCATCAACATAGATTTGAATTAAAAGCAGCTTGCCATTAAAAGATTTAATAAATAGTGTAGTGTCAACCTTTCCTTTTGAAAAACCGTTGTCAAGTAGAAAAGAGCTTAGACGGTCATACCAAGCACGAGGGGCTTGTTTCAAACCATATAAGGCTTTCTTCAACTTGAAAACATGGTCATGCTTTTTGAAATCCGTGAAACCCGGAGGTTGTGCTACAAAAACTTCTTCTTTTATTAAGCCATTTAGAAAAGTACTTTTTACATCCATTTGAAAAAGTTTAAAATCATGAAAATATGCAAATGCACATAACATTCGAATGGATTCTAATCTCGCAACTGGGGCATAAGTCTCATCGTAGTCGATACCCTCTTCTTGATTGTATCCTTGAGCTACGAGTCGAGCCTTGTTACGAGTTACTAAACCATCCTCATTTAGTTTGTTTCGGAATACCCAACGGGTGCCAATGACCGGATGATCAATAGGCTTGGGAACAAGTTCCCAAACTTGATTCCGTTCGAATTGGTTTAATTCCTCTTGCATGGCATCTATCCAGAAACTATTATTACATGCTTCATCAATAGATTTAGGTTCTAGCTGTGAAATAAATGCAACACTAGAAACAATATCTTTACTGGATGATCGAGTACTTACTCCTTTGGTAATGTCAC